>BMAW01129066.1:0-36402 GCA_019974015.1 Nephila pilipes | reverse complement strand
TATATATATATATAGGATTTTCCAGCTAATTATCAAAGAATTAATTTTATTTCCCAATGTACTGTAAAACCAGTTTCTCATTACTCGATAGATGGCACCACGAATCTGCGTCATGTGATAGCTCATGCAGCGCCACCTATTCCAGAACAAAACCGAGCGACATTTCGTTCTCTTTCCTCCACTTTCCGCTTCTCTTCTCCTTCTCATTACCCGCGTCGGAAGTAAACTCCGAACGCCTGAGCGTGTTTCAACGCCCATCGGTGATAGTTATGCTATACAATGAGACACCCGTCTCAGAAAAACTGTTTACTCCTAATAGAGATAACCTGTATATAGATTAACTTGTAAATATTTCCCTTCTCCATTTCAACATTTAATAAACGAAGTAAAATAAGTTAAGCCTCATCATTGAATTCCTACGAAATCATCATAGAATCCGTTAATGGAATTACTCCCCTAGACAAACCAGCCCTTTGCATAAGAGCAAACCAGTGCAGATTCGGGATGTATAATCTCATCTCCCACTATTTACATATATGTATATATATAAAGGAGCGCTTTAGTAAAAATTAATAGTGGCTAAATTTTTAATTAAAATTAGGCACTGAAATGTTATTTATCTTAAATTTATTAATTTCGTTTTTTAATAGAAAATTAAAAGTATAAGGAAATGTAAAACCTTTCTGAAAATTTATATAAAAAAAATCAGATTCGCTGGAAACAAATTTGGGAAGAAAAATTTGATTGTATTTCAAATTATTCTGTAAATTACAATTTCTGCTAAATAAATGAAAAAATGTCATCAATAGTTTCGAAATCCAGAAAAACTAAATTTGGACTAGGAAAAAAAATTATTAACTTCAATTTTTCTATAAACTGTAATTTCAATGGGATACCCCTTAGATTATAGGGGGGGGGGGGCGCTTTATTAACCCGAGAATAGTGGAAAATGTGCCATCGTAGAAATTTTTTTGAGGGTTTTTTTTTTTTTTGTCTCCTATATTGCAAGTAAGTATCGTCTTTTATTGATAAGTAATCCAGACTCTCGTTTTCAAATTCACACTAACCCTTGTTAAATAAGTTTGTTCGTAATTAAATTAAATAATATATAGAGAGTCCATCTGAGTATGGCTGAAAAATAAAAAGCTCGAACTCTTTATTGATTTGGTTAATGTGTACAAAGGTTATAAGTTTTATTACTGGAGACGCAAGAAAGATTTAGTTAACTTAATTGATTTTTAAAACGTAAAGAAAGAGAGGAAGAGAGAGAGAGAGAGATTCTTTAAAGTAGCTGTCTTGAAATTCTGTCAACTCACAGAACCCTTAGAACTGTTAAAGGCTTTTCTGGTGCTGGGGGAAGGCCATTCAACCCTTAGAATAATATTTAAAGTAGATCAGTATATTATAGGCATTTTATGTGAAAACAATTAAAGAAAAGTATGTACATTTAAGAAAAAAAATTTCACATAAAATTAATGTAATTTACTTATTAATAGCTTTGTTTGATTTTATTAACGTCACACTAGAAGTAACACGAGGGATATTGGCGACAAACATGGTAATTTTGAACTTAGGTCAAGTTACAAGGATGATACCTGAACTGGCACCTCCTTCTCTTAACTTCCACAACACTCCAAGAGGAGGGTTTTGAGATTTAACGTACACCGGCCTTGATTACACTGTGGGTCTTCAGTGGCATTAAGGCTCGAACCCACAACTCGACGAAAACCGCCGGCCGCGACCATGACCTTTAGGCTACTGCGTCCACCTCATTAACAGCATTGCCTCGCTTTCTTGGTGTCACCTAACTTTGCATATTTAGTGACCGGGGTTTGTTTGCATTTTTTTACACTAATTGTCGAAGTTTAGCTCTATTGGTGTTATTTGCCGTCCCATTATATATTTTGCATTTAATTTTTTTCCTACATTTTACTTCATTGCACATACATTAAAAAAGACTCTTCATGGAGTACATAACGGTAGCTCGTCTTTAGATATAATCGCTGTCATACAAACTTTGCAAGGGAAAGGGGATCTATTTTTTTCATACACATCAACTGAGCAATTCAAAATTTTTTCTTCTGGTAAATTTTCATAGATAACTAAATGCATATATATATATATATATAGGCATCAAATTATCAAATTGTTTTACTTTGTTTATTAGAAGGAGAAACGAACAAAAAATATCTACAAAAGCTGCTATGTACAAGTTGACATGTTTTAAATAACTAGTTCCTTCAAGAAAGATAGATGACTATCCAACTTTTCGCATATCGATGATGTGTATTGGAACGCGCGCTGACGTTCGGAGTTTAGTTATATCGGGAGAAGGCGGAGAAGAGCAGAGAAGAAGAGAGGGAGAACTTATCGTTTCTCAGTTTTGTTCAGGAATAGGGGTACTGCGGGAGCTATCATATGACTCTGATTCGTAGTACTATCTATCGAGTAACTGGTTTTACAGTAGACTGGAAAGAGTACGTATCCTGATGAGCTTGGGCGTATGATGCCTTCTTTGAGCCATTCTTCTATCTGTTCATTTACTTCTTCTCTTTCCGTATATGCTAATCGGCGTGGTGATTGATAAACTGGTTCATCATCTTTTAAAATAGTTCGCATGGTGACATCGGTGCTAATTTCTATCATTTCCATTCGTCTAGAAAATGTTGTTAGATGTCGGTTAGAGCTCTACGTTTCATTTGATCAGAGATGCGATCAATTTTCTTAATGTTTCAAAAGATTCGATTTTCAACCCTGATGTCCACCCGTCGAAATAAAAATCGCAAGTTCGTGATAAAAATCGGTTCAAGTGGAGCTATAAGCTTTTAAATCTTTTTGATAGCATTTCGTTTACGTGGTCGTAGTTGTTGGCTATCTCCTCTGGTTCATGTGTGACGATGTGAGAAATTTCGGAAGGTAAGAGTCCTATCAGATATGAAACCCAATGTTCTTTTGGAATAGTTAAGTGTTGCGCTTGACGTTCGAATAAGACTAAATATAAGCTATCTTCTTTAACTTCATATTTATGGAGAAATTTAATGACTAGTAATTTTGAATTGTAGGTTTCGTTAACCGTTGTGTGTAATTTGAGTTGATTTTTTAATTTTAATCGCTCTAGCTCGATTTCGTGTTGATCTTGACGTCGTTTCTCTTCTAAAGCAAGGTTTTCTAGACGCAACTTTTCTTCCATTTCTTGTATTCGTTTTGTTTCGGCAAAAGTTTCTAAGCGCAACCTTTTCTCCATTTTTCTTTCGTTATTTCTCCATTTCTTCTATTATACTCTTAAACAATTTTTTTTGCGAATTTCTCATCATATTCAGTATCTTTAATGATTAAGTCTCTTAGTTTCTTAACTGTCATTGAAAAATCAGGCTTTAGATGTAATTCTTCCGGGAGAATAAACATATCTTCCCGACGTCCTTTAGCTAGGTATGGCAGTTTTAAGTTAATAACTATGTGAATAGTTGAATAGAATCGATTAATTTAAAAATTTATATTTTAATCGTGTTTGCGTAATAATAATAATAATTGATTTTAAAATAAAACAAGTTTATTATGGTGAATTTCATTTAATTAATTTGCTTAAAAATCTATATGTATATTAAAAATATACACTGACAATTCTATGATTTGTTAAAGAACTTTTTTAAAAAAAATTATTTATGATAACATCCTGAAATCTCTTTGTTAGAATTTTCTACAAAACTAAACAGATCGTGAAAGAATATAAAGTAACTCATTTAGAATAGATAATAACAAAAAAATATTCAGACATACAGTGGAATAAACAAAGAATCAAAAATAATAAAATCATCTATTTTGAGAATACACTTTCACAATTTGCTTAATTTAAAATTCACCAGTCTGCCAAACCCAATTTTTTTCTACAAAATAATAAGTTGACATTGATTGAGACTCAGTGAGACAAAACAGCTAACATCATTGTTTAAGCGAATGTCGTGATTGTTCCATGGGAAAGATTAATGTTTACTTTAACTGTGAGGCGAAATCTAATTACTTATTCATTTATTCGAATAAACGTCTGGAAAACGCTGACTGATTAGAAATACCATCGGAAATAATTCACACACACACAATAATATTAATAAAAAAGTCATTCATAGATTTTGAATTCAAATGTCACAATTTGTAAAAATTATATATAAAAATGCTTATAGAAAATAAACGTTTAATTTAATTTTACTTCATATATTTCTTCTTTTAATTTAAAAATATTAAATCACAGCCCTTCAGTTATATTTGATGGATTGTCCACAAAAATAAATGTGTTTTTTAGACTTTGACTTTGGAGATTTAGCATTCGCAGATTTATCCGATTTTGAGCACAAAAATGTTTCACACTAATACACCCTGAATTTTTTTTTTTTCCTTTAAGACTCTTACAGGGAACGACGTCCTGTTTTAAAGCATAAATTAAACATAATTTGGATGATCACACTGACGGTATTTTGGGAACGGTTGAGGGGGGGGGGAAATGATGATCACAAACACGAAGAAGCAATTGACGCATGTTAATGATGATGTCACTTAATCGCAAGTTATTGCAACTATCTAGGAAACATTATGACGAATATTAGATTTTCCACAGTAAAAAGCTCAGTGTACAACATTTTTTTGATCCAATATATATTTATTTTTGAATTAACATCATAACACAGCTAATGCCTAAAATTAATGATTCGCAGTACACAGAAAAATAGTTGATTATAGGTTGAGGAATAAATTATATTAAAGAAATATTTCTAACTTTTATATTTAATAAATAAAATTTATAAATAACTACTATATAACTTTCCAATAAATTGAATATGACATCATGCATATTTTCTTACAAATGCATTTTCGAATTATTCTAATATTTAATTATAATTTTTGGAAAATACAAAAAAAAAAAAAAAAAAAAAAAAAAAAAAAAAAAACTGTAATTAAAGACTTTTAATATATATAGAAATAATTAATCAGTAATTTTAAACATATTTTTCACAGAAGACTAGAATTTAAATGTTACGATGTATGTTTCATATTTTTTCGCTTAAATAACTTTTTTTCCTATTTAACTTCTAAACACGGAAGAATTTCGTTAGAATTATCTCGATCATTAATACTGTGAAATATATCTGAACAGACATAAATTTCAGTAAAAATATTAAATGTTTCACAGGATAAAATGTAATGAGTCTAATTCTAACTATTTTACTAACTAATAATCCTTTACAAAAACAAAATTTGACATGTCTTAAACAAAAATAATATGAGTAACAGAAACTTGTATTATTCTCCATCAGTCTAAGAGTAATTTATCTATGTACTCTTCAAATACTTTCGATCATAGTTTGTGACATTGGGCTATTCGCGGTTTCTCTTCACTAACCTTGGGGACTTTTAATTGAAATTGATTGCTTTTACTAAACAACCTTTGCTCAACCAAAAATGAAACGTGAATACGTAGAGCAATTATGTAAAGCAGTTAGAAATGAAGTGAAGTGGGTGAGTTAGGAAATATATAAACTCCGACTGAAAGAGAGAGGCTGAAGGAGTAGAGAGGTTGAAAGAGAGTGGATGTAGGAGAAGTGAAGCTATAGATAAGCTGATTGGATTAAAGGGTTAGATTAAGGATTGCTACAGGACGTCACTTTGCTGTTGTTCTCAACAGTTGATCCAGAGTCTGAGTTGCAGTCGAGGAAGGATTAGTGGTAAGAGATTACTATTGGTGGGTTAATTTGAGGCTAATAGAAATATTACCCGAGTGAGCATAGGGAGTTGTTGTCATAGTAAATATATGTTAATAAATTATTTAAAGATTGTTCTAGTGTCTCTTTAATAATTGTGTCGTAGTGTTTAATAATTGAATCTAGTGATGGCACAAGATGAAGCCCGGGTTGGGCGGGCGTCACAAGTTTATTTACAATAAACATAGATTAACCAAATGCAGCTGACATAATGTGCATTATTGAAAATAATAAGTACGAAAGTTTGAGACAATTTAACTGAATATCACAAACGAACTCACACGCGCAAAAGATCATAACGCATGATACACTGTGATGATTTTATTCGAACAAATATATTAATGTACGAGAATCGAACAATAAGTCTTCAAAAAAAAAAAAAAAAAAAAAAGTTATTTTCAGTAGATTTTTTTTAAAATTTTTCATCATAATCTCCCTTTAGCTCTATACACGTTTCCAAGCGATTCTCCAATTTTTTTTACGTCATCTAATAAGCAAGATTTCGGTAGGTCCTCAAAATAGGCATCTGTTTCGGCGATGACCTTTTCGTTCGACGTGAGCCGTTGGCCTCAGAGCTATTTTTTTTTGAAGTTGGAAGTAAAAAAAAGTCACCGAGAGCCAAATCCGGTGAATGTTGTCATTATTTGAACTTTGATTCCATGATTTTGGCCAACGAAACTCCGCAGGTGTGTACCTATGCACTGTTTTGATAGGATCTTTTTCTTTTTAAATGAGGACGTTTTTTGTTGATTTCGTCACTCAACCAGAGCAATAACGACGCTTAATACTCTCCAGTTATTGTTTTCCCTTTTTCCAAGTAATCGATGCAGATGATTCTGCGTGCAACCCCAAAACCTGGGCCATCACCTTGATGGCCGATTTCTCTGTCTTTGCTTCTTTTGGAGGCCGCTTGTATTCAAAAACCCACTGTTTGAACTGTTCCTTTGTCTCTGATGTGTAGTAGTGTATTCAAGCTTCATCCACAGTTATGTAACTACGTAGAAATCGTCAGGATTGTGACAAAAAAGCGCCAAAATTGCCTCATAGTCGATCCCACTTTTACGTTTATTTTCCACTGAGAGTAAACGCAGCACCCATCTTGCCGAGATTTTTTTACACACCCAATTTTTCGTAAGCAATTGAAAACATTGTACTTTGTGATATGCCAGTATCCTCAACTATTTCGCTCATTTTGATTCGTCCATCAGTCAAAACCATATCGTGTATTTTTTTCAATCATTGCGAAAGTAGTCTCTTGCACTGGACGTTACGAATGACGTACTTTTTTTTTTTTTTAAATCTACGGCCACGATTAAACTCATTTACCCAATTGTAAGGAGTTACAAACACAGGAGCAACTGTGCCATGAACTCAGTGCCAACTCAGCCATGATCTCTTTTGGTGTTAAGCCTTTTAAATAGAAGCGTTTATTCACAGCTCTAAAATCTCCCATGAGATAGAAATAACTGAGACTTAGACATCTGTCTGTCATGATGCTTAAGAAAAACAAACCATTTTCGATGCTACGAGCGCCATTTCTTGGAATTTCTAAGGACTTATTGAATGACCCTCATAAGTTGAAGATAATTCCAATAAATAATATATATATAGTTATATATATATATATATATATATATATATATAACAGGTCAATTGAAAAAGTCCCTGCCTACCATAGTAAAACACATTTTTTTGGCAAAATTAGTTTTTTTTATTCAACATAATTCTCTTCAAGGGTGATACACTGATTATAGCGACCCTCCAACTTTTCGATACCTTTTTTGTAGTACGATTTGTCCTTTGCTTCAAAATAGGCCTCAGTTTCGGCGATCACCTCTTCATTCGACGAAAATTTCTTCCCAGCGAGCATTCTTTTGAGATCTGAGAACAGGAAATAGTCGCTGGGGGTCAGATCTGGAGAATACGGTGGATGAGGAAGCAATTCAAAGTCCAATTCATGGATTTTTGTCATCGTTTTCAATGACTCGTGATACGGCGCATTGTCTTGGAGAAGCAGCACTTTCTTTTTCTTCAAATGCGGCCGTTTTTCGGCGATTTCGTCCTTCAAACGGTCCAATAACGCTATGTAATAGTCGCTGTTGATGGTCCTTCCTTTTTCAAGGTAGTCAATGAAAATTATTCCATGCGCATCCCAAAATACAGACGCCATCACCTTGCCAGCCGACTGTTGCGTTTTCCCACGCTTTGGAGCGGGTTCATCGTGTGCAGTCCACTCGGATGACTGTCGATTGGACTTCGGAGTGAAATGATGGAGCCATGTTTCATCCATTGTCACATATCGACGCAAAAACTCGGGTTTATTACGCTTGATCATCTTCAAACACTGCTCCGAATCATCAACTCGTCGTTTTTTTTGGTTAAAAGTGAGCTAGCGCGGCACCCACTTTGCACAGAGCTTTCTCATACCCAAATATTCGTGAATGATATGATGTACACGTTCAGTTGATATCTTTAGAGTGTCTGCTATTTCATTCAATTTCAATTTACGGTCATTCAAAATCCTTTTGTGGATTTTTTTTAATGTTTTCGTCGGTAACAACCTCTTTTGGGCGTCCACCGTCTTCGGTGCTCATTTCACCATGTCTAAACTTAGCATATCAATCCTTGATGGTTGATTTTCCTGGGGCAGTGTCCGGAAACTCGGCATCAAGCCAAGTTTTTGCTTCCACTGTATTTTTTCCCTTCAAAAAGCAATATTTTATCAACACGCGAAATTCCTTTTTATCTTTTTTTTTTCACAATAACAAAAGTTGCTTCACTCAAAATACTGTAATTCACAAACTAATGATCCGACAGCTGTCAAATTTATACACGCATCTTTTGAGGGTTAGGGCTAAACTAAAAAACATATGGATTTAATTCCAGTAGCGCCATCTATGTGTCAGGCCGGGGACTTTTCAATTGACATGTTAATTTACGGAGTTTCTGATTGGAATGCTGTGTAGCCTACACTCGAAAAAGCTGTTGGTGACAAATCGCCAAATATGGCAACCCACGATTTTGTGGTTAAACATGGTTGTTATACATAGCAGTCCCGAAATTTCTTCTTCCCTGGGCAATTTAGAGCTCGTCATTATTTCTTCATCTGCTGATGTTGTGCGGTTCTCGTAAGCTGCGTTAAATGACAGGATATCTAGGCTATTTACACAAATTAATTGCAATTTAAATAGTATAGATATTTACAAAAAGAAAATACTTGTTGCACTTGCATTTGAATTGCAAATGTAAGTGCAACAAACAAATATATTTTAAGGAACTAGTTGTTCGCTAGAATGAGTAGTTACAATATCCTTGAACACGTTGTTCTAGAAGAATATTCAGGAGATCTCCGGTGTCCTTTCTTTTCCGAATTTTCGAGTGAAATGGACTTCGTCTCTTCAAAATTAAGGGAAGCAATCTTTTTTGTTGCTTGAATAACTGAAATTTTTATTTTAGCTATTGGCCACCGCAGCCGGTAGGAAATAGTACCTGCGTAATTGCTAGGATGCTTATGTTCTCAGAAAATCCAACTTCTAAAAGGTCATGTCTTTGACTTCAAAGTTCACGGTAAACCAAAATGTCGCTTCAACTTTCATTCAGATCCAGCTTCACCTATCATTCGGTTCCATTAATAATAATCTTTTCCGGATGAGTGAGTGAATGTAAAGTTTATTGGCGCAAGAGCCAGATGTAGCTATACTGCGCCAAACAGGATTTAACTGTGGTCTAGACGTGAAAGAATAGGAAAAGTCAAAAAATTGTTAACAAGAAGGAGGGTCAAAAATAGAGAAGGATCGCTAGGGTATCCCTAGGACGCGTCACACGTTTTTACCAAAGACAATAAACCCCATGGAAAAAAAAAGATCATTAGGTTATCTCGGGGTCATAATGCCCTTACTTATCTAAAAAAAGCAATTGCCTGAGGTCCCCTGATATAATCCCCAGGCGTAGGGTGCCCAGCTATACCCCCAGACACTGGGTACCATTTTAGCCGCCTCTTACGACATGCATAAGCTACAGTTGGACTTTTCTGTTATTTCCGGTCACCACACTGGTAATCTCTTCCGGATATGAGGGGCATCTCAAAGGAACTTGTTTATTGAGTGAGTGATGGTGAAGTTTAATTGGTGCAAGTGTAAGATATGGCTATGCTGCGCCAAACAAGATTCAACTGCGATCCAAACGTTTGAAAAAAAAAAAATAAATAAAAGGTAAAAATTAGCTGACGAGGAGAGTCGAAAATAGAGAAAAGATCGTCAGAGTATCTAGGAGGTGCGTCACTTGCGATTACGAAAGATTGTAAAATTCATGGGAAAGAAAAAGATCACTAGGATACGTCTGATGACAGATGCCCATACCTATTTAAGAAGGTAAGCTCCTGAGGAAGCAGATTCACCTGAACACCTCATTGTTTGGTTTCCGTTGTACAATGACGTTATTGACGACAACTCAATGTGTTTTTTTTATTTGTTTTAGTTTTTATTAACGTCGCACTAGAAGCAACACGAGATCTATTGGCGACGGACCTCTTAATTTTGAACCACGGTCAAGTGACGAGGATGACACCTGAGCTGGCACCCCCTCTCCTAACATCCACACCACGCCGACAGGACGACTTGGGGCCCCGACAGATTTAAGGTGTATCAGCCCCGGCTACACAGCGGGTCTTTAGCGGTCAAGGCTCGAACCCGCGACTGAACGAAAACCACCGGCCACGAAAATGACCACTAGGCTACCGCGGCCACAACTCAATGTGGTAGCAATTAAAATTAATGTATCAGTGTCAAATTCGTTTTGACTCTGTTTAACAGATGGCAGCACACAAACGTCATCTGACTACAAAAACAAGTATTTTTTGAACGATCCGCGTGAAGCTTGCGAGTCTGTTTAAAATTACAAAACATAGTGTTAAAGAGATGTAAACAAAGAAAATGTAAAGACATCAAAAAAATTTAATAAAATTACAATGTCTGTCAAGAGAATGATAATTTAAATCTGTTCCAATGCTTAGCTTCAAAGTACGTTCAATTGCGCCTTCGAAATATTGTTTGATACTGAATGAAAAATCTAAATAATAAAATGAGATTTCAGTTACCAAAAAATAAAAAACAATAACGTTTACACTGTATCGGTTTTCAAATTGTTAAGAGTGGTTGTTACAATGTAAATTACTTGCAAACTCTATGAATCAAAGTTTTAGTGTAGGAGAATTAAAGAAAAAAACTTGGGCCCTCAAGCTTGAATAAGAATAAATGATCTAAAATTAAGAAGTTCGGTTAGACCTGTGCAATTCTCGCCAAGTGGACACTTGGAGATAATACATAAAATACCCACAAATGAAAGTTACTTGCGGTTAGAAACGGTTGAAATCGGCGATATTTCCTCCATGGCAGGTAGCAACATTTGGGAATCAATTGCTTGCACTGGTTAACCGATCAGTACCAACTTTTTTTAAACAAAAGGCTTTTTACTTGATGCCGTTTATCTTATAATTAAATTTAGTTACACATACATTTTTTTAAAAAAAAGGATAACTATTTTTGTAAAGTGAGTGACAGTTAGGTTTATAGCGCTAAAGCTTGCTGAGCTTCGAAACCATGAGTTCAAACTGTAGTCTACTCAAAAATAAGAAAGAAAAAATTGGTTGACACGAAGAGTCGAAAATAGAGAAGGATCGCTAGGGTATCCCTAGGACGGGTCACAAGTTTACCAAATCATGGTTAAGGATAAGATCACTAGGATACCTTGAAGTCATGATTATCGTAATACCTGCAGGAAGTAAATCCCTCAGGGTACTCTTTCTGCAGAAGTGAAACATGAAGTCTGTATAGCCAGCACTGAGAAATAAGTTAGTGTGAGAGAGGTCCTTTTAAGATTCACAAGGACCTGGTAAGAAATCCTTAGACTTTTGGTGGAACAAATGCTATACTGTATACACCATTGGCAAGTTTTTATTATTTGGTAAAAATTGAATTTTGAATCCTTTTGTTTTTGCATTGTATGATTTTACTTCCTTTATGTTTTTTTCTTGTAATAACGCTATTTTAAATTTTTCTTCATTGTAAGGCTCTACAACATTTTTCAAAATTTTAAGGTGCAGGGGGTTAAGCACTTTCATCTAAGAAGTTAGTGAATTCCTGGTCTCGTTAGTTAATAGGTTTGTTTTAGCATGTAACACAAGGGCTATTGGTAACTTATTAAGTACGTTTAATTGAAAATGAATTTTGCATCATGTTAAAATACTGGAGACATACAAGTTCCTCATTATCCGAGCTTCCATACTATATCATGTAAGAACTTTGAGACCAAGCTCCATTTAGGTGCAAAAGCCTTGATTATTTTAAATAATAATCTTTTGTGGAGTCGAAATATTTAAGCAAAGCATGTGTCTTTCAAGGAATAGGATTCAAAAGAACACTTTGTTCTTTTGAACCACTTCATTTAATAAAAAAGCAATAACACCCAAGTCAGTGGAGGAAAACTACTTGATGGGATATGATTCAGAATAGGACTGACAAGGGTAAACAACTCGGTTTGGTCAGTAGCACTTTCTTTATCAAAAAATTATTACCAGTTTTAACCTCTCTCTCTCTCCCCCCCCCCCCCATCTCTGTGCTTTTACTCTTGCTTATTGTTTTGATCGAAAGATTTCTATTGTTTACACTAATTTCAGAACAAGCAATAAAAGTTCTCTTCGAGCTTCGTCTTCATTTGTCACCAAACAATATATCGGTAATTGATTTCCAATTTAAACTTTCAGCTGTAAAGCTATGATCTGATAAATGATAGCTCTATGAACTATGAATCCTCAGGCAAATGATACAGTTAATATTGAGTGATTCATAAATAATTGGAAAAAAAAAGACAGTATGAACTCGAATAGATATTGAAGAAAAAAATTTATGAGACAAATAATTTACAACCCTTTCCTACAGTTGAGGGTGTAGGTTTCCAAGCTCAGACTTATTCCTTAAATTTCCAATATATTTTACGATGAAAAAGCGATTACAAATTCTTTACTACCAGTATTTGCTTCAATTCAATTATTTTTAATATGCAAATATATAAAAATTCTCATACTAAGGTACTATCAAATATGCATCATTTTCTCTGTCCGCTGATAAAATTATAAAACAAAATAAGATTTTTCAAAAAAAATTTAACCTTTATTTTTCCTCCAATGAAGAAATATGTAGTAATTCTGTAAGATTTGATTCATTTCAGGTTCTGTTCCAGGAATTTAAAGAACAAATTAACTAAGAACAGGAAAGAAAAGTAAACTATAAGAAATTTAAAAAGTCCCATTCCTCCACACATATTCTATTACTTATTTATTTTTACAAATTCAATTTGAAGTAACTTTGTTTTAATCATCATTGACTTTGTGATGAAAATATAAGAATATTAGTGAAGCTAAAAGTTTATATAAATTTTATTATAACGTAACAAGCACAATTTTAAAAAAATATCACTTCAAAAACGCGATAAAAATTTGTAAATCTATAATAAAAAATCAAATTTTATTAAATACTTGCATCCAAAAACAATACTGTATGAAAATTCATCATGCAAAGATTTTTATACAAAAAATATCATCATTTCTGGTGAAGAGAATGCCTATTTACAAACTTCTGCAATGGCACCAACATATAAATAGTAAATGAGATCACATTAAAACAAGGATCTTTATTTGTATTCTACTAATAATTAAAATTCTATATCCATTTTTAAAATACTTTTATCATGATTCAATAATTTAGGATAACAAAAAATGCTGAGTATGTGTAAGACTAATAGGCTATGACAGGAATTGGAACCTTTAATTAAATTTTTTCTTATCAAATATAAGGACATATGATTCAATTAGAATTAAAACTATTTTTAAAAAAAGTTTCATATATTAACAATTTACGTTATTGAACATAATTTTTATTACTTTGAATTTTATTATAAAACTTAATTTAAGCAGTTATCCAATATCATCAGGTAGTAAGTGCACATTGTAAACATATTAGGACTGTATTACTTTAGATATAAAAGATACCTAAGATTTCAAGGTAGGAAACATTTAAATTGAAAATCAAGTAACAATTGTGTAGACAAATTTAAACTATTATAATGAAATTTTTTTTTTCTTCTAATAGCATTAGAATTCATTCAAAAGACTACATTTAAAATAGTTTTTGAAGAACACTACAAAATCATGTTCCTTAATCCCAAGGTCAATTAAAAAAAAAAAAATTTGTAAAAACCTTTCTTAAGTTCACTAATTATGTAAAAATAATTACTTGATTATGAAATTCACCAAATGCAGTATCTGTGTAAAAAATTTTAAAAATACAAATATAAAATGCACATTTTAAGATTACAGTTAAATTTCAATTTAATATTTGGCAAGGAGAGAATGAAAATAATAAGTAAACTAAAGAAACATTGCTACTTAAGTAGAATGAACAGTGAAGAAATAGAAAATGTTTCTTCATATACTATTTAATTGATTGATTACACATCATAGTTTAATAAAATGAAAAAATAAATACTTTCAAATGAAATTTTTACAAAATTTTTTGTTTCTTTAAAAATTAACAGATTTCCTTGGTCCTTAAATTTAGAATAACAAATAAAAAAAAGGGGGAGGGAGGTATGAAAATCCACAATAAATGGAATTCTTTTAGTACCAATTGTGACGATTTTCCAACGTTTTTTTCTCTTACCTTATTTGGAAAATGAATATTCCAAAATTATTTTTTTAAAAAACAATACATGTAGATTTGGACAAAAAGGCTTCTTATATTCATCTATCAGTTGTTCTATAATCATATATAATAAACTTCAATAAAAAAAATAATAACTCATTTTAAATGAAATCATAATTTTATGAAAATATGTTTCATTTTTAAAACATGGCAGTTTGTTCAGTAAAATAATATGATTTCTGAAATGAATTACATTTTTCAATGAATTTTCGTCCAGATTGTTGAAAATATTAAATATATTTTTTGTTGCATTGAAATTTTAGGTTAAACAATTACTTTAGATATGAAATTTTCAACTTAAACATTTACTTTAGATATGAAAAACTGCTGGGTTACTCATGAAAGTCTTTTATATAGGAATTTCTAAGCTACTGATATTTACAAGAACAGATGAAACCTAAAAAAAATGACATTTTTTAATGAATTTTTTTTTTTAGATGTACTCATATTTTAAATATGAACATAATTTTATTTCCTTGATTCAATTCTTTATAAGTAAAATGTGTGCAAAAATAAAATCATGAGATATGCAATCATAAGGAAATAATTTTTAAAAAAAGTAAGAAAAATATCTTGGATATTAAAGATGTATCAAGCAGAGACATGTTCATAAAAGTAATTCCCTTTTCCAAAGTTTTGGTAAAAATAATTCATTAACTGAATTTGTAATGGATATAAATGTATTGATAAATAAAAACACAAAAATAACAGACAGTTATTAATATCAATATACTTTCATGACTATTTTTTTCTTATTATTCTGGACATGAAAAAATAACCTGAAATTAGATGAATAGTAACTTTTTACTAAAAATGAACATAGAAATCAAAGATTAATTTGAATACAAATTCATAATATCAATTCCAACACAAGAAATACTAAACTGATAGGATTTAAAGAAATAAGTTTTACAATACAGTTTAATGATGATACTTGTTTGAAACATTTTTTATTAATGATTTTAATCACTAAGTAACATATGTTTTTGTATTGAAATTGGTATAATGAAATTTCATTGAAACATACTTCAGATCTCTTTCAATTTAATCATACTGCACCAACAGCAAAACATTAATTCAGCTCCAGTATCTTATGGTACTTTATCCATTTAAATTAACTATCACACAACCTCACAAATTCATAAAAGAAAGTCTAAAATATTATAATAATCTTGTTCACATTATTTAAACACAAGTTCTAAAAGATTCTGTGAAAGCAGCATCGTAATACTTTTAAATCATAAACAACATGTCAAGCATTTACAATACTTTATGCTTCTTTTCTTCTTTTTAAATATTTTTATTCCTTTTAACTATGCTTCCTACGTTATGTACAGCCTTTGAAACATATAAAAGACAGTTTTTGTACACACTTTTTAAAAAAATGTCTCGTAAAAAGCAAAGTCAATATAAATTAGATTTTTACACATGTACTAAAGTGGACTTAGAAAATCACACAGAATAAGGTCAGCGACTTGCTTTAAAATCAATGCAGTCTCACATTCTTTGTAAATTAAATAAGGCCAGCATCTTTTGCCATTGAATAGAAAATAGAGTCCTCCTTCTTTAGAAGATTTTCTGGCTTGTCCATCTCAACAATTTCACCTTTACTCAACACAATTACTCTGAAAACAAGAAATTAAGAAAAATTAAATATAGAAACTACAGTTATTTCCTTTTAGTTCCTTCTTGTTTCAACGCATTTTAATTACGTATTTCAATTTGAATTAAAGTCACTCTAAAGCTACATGATGGCTTTAGATGATGAACTTCACAATTTTGAGTCACAGTCAAATAAAGAAAATAATACCTAAGTAATTCAGTTTCCTAACTTTGACATCAAACTAGAACACAAAAACCTACTTTCACTAAGTGTTCAGCAACTCCAATTATTATGCATGGTGGGTTTTGATGGAATCAAGAATCGAACTCCTGATTCAATTTTTACCATCATTAGCAACAAAACTCATGACCATAACAACTGGGTTATCAAGGTTGCTATTCATTAAAATACATGATCTCTAAAGAAAAATTAATTTATGTGCAATCTTATCTATTTAAAGTTTTTATAGTATGAATTATGAAGAAACACATTGATGAATAAAACTATACTTAAAGTATAGTATATACATTAAGATGTATTGAAATATTTTAAGGATATTCAATTTCATTAATTAATTATTTAAAGTATATATATGTAAATACAAATGCATTACATATAAATGCACAGACAATTAACATCTAATCATATTTTTGCAAATATGCAAATTGTTACATATATACAATTATATTTGATATCAGATCTTCAAAAGAAATCCAAGTAAACCCACAATTAAATGTTTTGTAATCACTTAAGAAAAAAAAAAATCACTTTATTTCAGCACACAGATTTCAAAGGGTTATCATAAAATTTTAATTGTTACTAAAAGACAACCGAGATATCTGTATAAAATTTATTCTGGATATTAATTTATACTCATTTATTTAATGTTGTAAATTACAGCTATTAATATTGATTTGTTTGATTTAAAGAAACCGTAATTGCAGTAACCTGCATTATGGAGAAGATAGAGTTCAATTAGCTTAGTTTTACAATGACAGCCTTTGAAAGAAATGATGGGAGATGGTGACTATGTAGAGAAGTCTTAAATGTAGTGAATAAAAAATAAGTTTCTATCTTGAATATTTTTTAATAATAATTAAAACTTTTCAATATAGCAAGTTACTTAAATTTATGGCTTCCTGAAACCAATCAAATTCCCAATAATACCTGTAATTTACAACATTTTGTACATAAGAGTAATAATTTAATTTGCAGAATATACCTCAATTATTTCTTAGAACTATTGGACCCCATTAACTTGTGGTTTTACTATGGCTCTTGTTTCATGATATTCATATTAATATTTTTTCAGATGATGTCAGAACTTATTAAGCAAAGACATTAATATTTTTTTTTCTTTTTATTTCATATATCATAAAAAAACATGCCATTTGGAGTTTCAATTTGCAATAACAAACTTATTTTTCAAATAAGAGAAATTACAAACTTGAGAAAGAAATAAGTCAAATGGTGTTTTGAACACCTAAAAACAAGCAAAAAAGAAATGCAGTAGTAGAGTAGGAATCTTTTACAAAACCAAAACAAAAAAAAGGAAATAAACCAACAAAAGAGATGCAGGAAGAGAAATTTTAAAAAGCTTCCAAAAATAGACAGTCAGAGACCAGAGTCTAAAAGAGAGAGGCGAGGGAATTCATCATTAACCTTAGAAGAAACATGGCAATGAAACAAAAGAAGATAAAAATCAGAATGAGTACAGGGTAACTTAGAAAGAGTCCGAAATGCAGAGTTTTAAAACAAGGCAACAGTTGTAAGGGGGACAGGATGATGGACTGAAATATCCTACTTGTAAAGTGCAGGGAATAATTTTCATCCCCAAAGAGAGAAGATAAAAGATCCGACTAGTTTGAGATGAGCCAAAGGTTATCATCAAGAAGCACAAAAAAATCCTTTTATGAGAAGACGTTTAAATACATCATTTTGAAATTCAAACATTATTAGAGATTATATATGTCCCTTATAAGTAATTTGAATTCCTAATTTTAACCATTCTATAACTCACAGTAAAGAGATCATTCTCATTTTCTGATACGATTCCAATTTATCTTTTAATTTATACAATCATGTGCTTGTAAAATCTGTAAATTCAACTTACTCATATGGTCACAGAGCTGCAGGGCTAATCTATACTAGAATCTGCATCTCCAGTAAAAATCCCTTCATCCAATAATGTGTGAGTACCACATGATATAGAGAAATTCCTCCATATAAATACAAAACAAAGTAAAATTTTCTCTTTTTCACTCTGGCTATGAAGGTCAGAGCTGCATTCTTTCAATTTGGTAATGATGGTCAAAACCGCATTACCCATCATCTTAAAAGGTGTATACTGTAACTCATGAAATATGATGGGATTAATCACCTTTATGTAAAATATATTTTTTCTGAACCGATGTTCTATTACAACCAGAATTCCTAAAGCCATTTTTACTAATCTATTAAATTTTGTTCCATTATATATATATATATATACATACAACGTGTAACTGTTAAATAATGAGACTGACACTGTAAAACATTTAATTTTGATGTCATATGTATTTATTTATTATTACCTTCAATATACACCCTCTTCTACCCTTATAATGTTCCAAGCGAATCTTCAATCATATGAAATAGTGCTTCAGTCAGCTCCTTCAGGATGTGTGCGGCTTTCTCTTTTACTTTAGCAGACTCAAATCTTGTTTCTTTCATGCACATTTCACCTTACGAAACAGTTAGAAGTAATGGAAGATTTGGCGAATTAGGAGGATGGTCTAACACTGGGATACTGTACTTGGCTAGCAACCTCTTGAAAGACGCAGAATGACTTGTCTTTTTACTATTTGGGTCCTTTCCCCCTTATTCTTTCACAGAGTTCAACAAGAACATGAAAGTAGTAATGTTGATTAATATAGTTTGACCTTCATCGAATTGTGAAGATACACAATTCGATGAATTTTTTTTGGAGGGGGAAACAAGCAATGCTTTGAGTTTTGCTTTGTCTTTCGAGTTCTTTGGAATCTTGGAGAAGATGGGATCTTCCAGTGCATGTATTAGCACTTCATTACAGATTCATAAGTAAAAAGCCACAATTTGACACTCATTATTATCCTTTCCAATAAGTATGGGTAATTTTGAATGGCATTCAAAATGTCAGTACAAACATTTTTGTGAGCTTCTTGTTGTTCAAACGTGAGAAATTGAGGCACCATCTAAGCACACCCTTTTTTGCCTGTTAAAATTGTTATGCAAAATTTACCATATAGATTCTTTGTCAATTCCTGTTGGAAATAATTAATTTGAATAGCGCTAGGAGAGGCTATGTTTTGCCTAAAATACGAGAGTACATAGGATCACAGGAAAGATTTTAAAGTATATTTAATTCTTCATTGCGTAAAGCAGGTTTTCCATGTTTCAGATGAAATTTGTTCTCCTGACCGCTAAAGCAGATTAATGAATGCATGAGCTGTTTGGAGGCCCTTATATTGTTTAAATAATGTGAATAGTAGTTTGTGTATATAATTAGCATGTAGAGATAGTAATAAATGTGGTAGAGAGATACTATTCTCCCTCTCTTCTTGAACTAGTTTCATTAAATTGATTAGTTTTTATTAAAATTCCTATGGTCTCAGCAATCGCATGAATACATAATCAACGGTCAGACTGAACCAGATTACTGAATTTTTCGATATTATCATCCATTTTTGACAAGGAAGAGCGACATGGGCATGAATGAGCTTCAACAATTTCTTGGCCATCTTGAAATCGCTTTAACCACTCAAAAACGTGCAGGCGATAAACACTTTTTGCCATACACTTCTTTCAAAGCATTATAAGTTTCAGTAGCAGTTTTTCCAAGTTTCATGTCAAATTTCACAGCAATTTGTTGCTCTATTGTAACACTTATAATTTTTCTGGTGAAACAAAAAAAATTATTTCTAATGAGAATGAAGGCTAGGGCTATACAGGTTTGTTTACAGAAGTGAGAGGCACTGCATTCGAAAGAGAAGGTTTCCCACTGAACATCTATCAGTCACTGGTGTTTAGCGCATGTGTACTTTTTCTGTAGCAGCATCAGTCTCATTACTTATTATCCACACCTCATATGAATATTTGACACCGACACAATTATTTGAAGGCCCCTCGACAAAAGGATATTTTTTCCTTCAAAAGAAAATATGCAGCAACCTGTTTTTCAATGGTTTTTTTTCTTCCTTTAAGAAAAAGTATACTAACAACTAATTCAATAAAAGAGATTTTATGCTTCAATTAAATGAAAAGTCTAAAAAAAGATTTTACGACAGTTGAAATATGAAGCACATATTAACGGATGAGTACCTATCTACTAATTATGAATACCCATCCCATTATTGGAAATTCAAACTGTCGCTAATTTTCATAACTATTTTCATGTTAAATTATTTACACTCAAGACAAGGAAGGAGCTACACAACTTTGGTAATGCAACCAAAAGATTAAACTTACTTGTCATAGTCCATGATGGTATTTAGCCTATGAGCTATGGTGAGGACTGTGCATTCATTAAATTGTGTACGGATTGTAGACTGGATGAGCTCATCTGTTTCTACATCTACGGCAGCGGTAGCTTCATCCAAAATCAGGACTTTTGTTTTGCGTAAAAGTGCTCTGGCCAGACACACCAATTGACGCTGGCCAACACTGCAAAAAAAAAAAAGAAAATTAATTTGAACTCAATAAGAGGAAAGAAAAATCTTTCAATTAAAATTATTTGCTATTTAACAGATCTCATGCTATTTTATTTTTAATTACTCAATACTATAAATCAAAACTTTGAACTCAGATTAATTTGATTTTCATATATGAAATCAATGAAAACAAGCCAATACAAAAAAGTTTATTCATCATTGCATTTACTTGACCATTTAGCCATGCATTCATGCAAAAAAAAAAAAAAAGATACATGTTTTTCAATAAATTTTATATGCAAGAAAATTCAAAATAAATTAATTCATCCTCATAATTGAAAATATTCATAACATATGTATCTGTTTGCAGATGATGGCGAAAACCATTTTTGCTT
Source organism: Nephila pilipes (assembly GCA_019974015.1). Classification (NCBI taxonomy): domain Eukaryota; kingdom Metazoa; phylum Arthropoda; class Arachnida; order Araneae; family Nephilidae; genus Nephila; species Nephila pilipes. The sequence goes on along the minus strand of BMAW01129066.1, from coordinate 15,231 downwards.
CACAATTGAAATAATCACAGAAATTATTCACCTTAGATTCTCTCCTCCTTCTGAAATTTCATGCTCCAAACCTTTTTCCAAAGTCGAGACAAAGCTTTTAAGATGAGACTGATCTAAAGATTGCCATAAGGCTTCATCACTATATGAACTAAAAGGATCTAAATTAGATCGCAAGGAGCCAGTAAAGAGCACAGGATCCTGAAAAATTTTAAAAGACAATAATAATCATGCAAAATGAAAATTTCTCTCTATAATTTTACTACATACATGACAAACTTCCTTTAGTCACATCAAGAATCTTCTATTAAATTTATTTTAAATTGTATACTTTCCCAAAATTGCATTGATATGCTTATTTAAAATGCACAGTCAAAATACTTTATCTCATATGTAAGTGTGCAAACACACACAAATTCTCAAGACTATTTTATAATACATTCATAAAATGTTCAATTGAAGTTTGGTTTGAGTAGTTTTATTAAAGTCACATCAGAAGCAACATGAGGGCTATTGGTGACGGACCTCCTAATTTTGAACCTTGTTCAAGTGATGAGTACGACACCTGAGATGATACTCCCTCTCTTTTAGCTTCCACACCCCACCAACCTGAATGTTCAAATGGAAAAGATCAAAGGATTGATGATTGAATGAAATTTTTGAAAGAGAACTGGTACAAAATTTTCAGCAATAGAAAAGGAATATTAGAAAAACGTATTGTTGTTAAGCTGATAGTAAATTATCAGATATGTATTAAACCTATAGTTTAAAATATTGCTTGAGTTAAAAAATATTAATGATAATATAACAGTACTCATAATTTATCCATTCATATACATTATGTGATCAGTACACATATATCAGTTAATAATTAATTGATATACCAAATGAAAAATCATGCTTATTAATTTAATGCAATTTAGTTTTTTAAGAAATAAGAATTTTTAAGACATGCATACTTAATAATAAAACATGATAAACAAAATTTTACTATCAGAAAATTGTTTGATGTTCAGATGTCTTGTGTTCCACACTTCTAAATGATTTTATTAATATGAAAATTATTTTTAAAATGTCCAAATATACTTACTTGAGGAATAATTGTGAGTTTATTTCGCAGGTCATGCAGACCCAACTTAGCAATATGAATACCATCGATGCTGATTTTTCCTTTCGCTGCTTCAATGATGCGGAACAAAGCAAGAGTGAGGGATGACTTTCCTGCACCAGTTCGACCTACAATGCCAACCTTAAATAAAAACATAACAAAAAATGTTTGAAGTAAAGGTTATGAAAAACTAAAGACACTGAGCTAAAAGCAATGGAATTGATAATGAGGTCACAATTCTTACTCTTTCACGAGGTTTAATAACACAAGTGATGTCCTTAAGAACAAGCTCCAAACCTTCCCTATAACGGGTGGAGTAGCTATCAAATTTAATTTGTCCTTCCTGAGGCCATGCATCATCTGGTTTAGATTTTTTGTTGTTCCATTCAGCCTAACCAAGCAACCAAAATGAAAATTAACATTAATCATATATCTTAAAGTAATTCCCAAGATAAAATTTTTTTTATAATGTTTCATAAAACTCACATAATCATAAGAAAATATATAAAATAGCTGTTTTTGGAAATGAAAATAGCGAATTTAATAATTAAAAATGTGCAGAATGTATAACATAAAAAAGAAAATTTTAATATTACAATATATTGGAATTGTGCTTTATAAAAATCTAGGAATTATTCATATAGCCCCACTAAGAGCAATGTTTTTTAATATTAGCTCCTTTGAAAATATTATCAAATTATTATTTAAATCTGTCTATCTGTTTTGGATATACAACCATGTTAATTATTTTAAAAAATAAAATGTAATATTAAACCCAAACTTTTTTTTTTGAACAAAGAAAAGAAAAAAAATATAAAATGTATCAAATTTTATAATCTCATGCAAAATTTACAGTTATAAAATAAAATATATAGATTATTGTAATTACCTCTGTAGGTGTTTTTGTATACTCCAAGCATCGCTCAACTGCAACTATATTTGTTTCCACATCAGCAGTAGCTCTAACTAACATGTTTAAAATTCCTGTCACCTAAATAAGGTTTAAAAAAAAAGCACTCCTCAATATATGACCATTTCCTGTAAATTAGATACACATTTCAATCGTTAACTTTTATTAAGAAATAATCCTTTCTTAAATTGCATATTGAATCAGAAAATCATTTTCATTTAACTGCAAATAGAAAATTCTTAAAAGTTTTAGATAATCACAAGTTAAAAATGATGCTGTATTCCAGCCTTGAATTACATTTAGTTACAGTAAGAAAATCAGGTAAAATAACTCCAAGCTGAAATTTATGATTAACAAACAAAAATGAAAAAGCAAATTGATATTATGTATCAAACAGTGAGTAAGAAATTTTTCTTTTTTACATTAATAAAGTATGACTAACAGATACAGTAAGCTTTATTAGGATTGAATCTGATTATATAATAATAGATATAAAAAAAGGAAAATAAATAAATATTCATTAATTTAAAAATTGATTAATTGGTATCACATTTTTCTTTTCAGAACAAAGCAATTATTTTTAGATGACAACTATTTAAAATTGGAAATTTATTTGAACAGATACAATTCCAACTTACTTGCAAAGCATAACTGACAGACAAACCAGCAATTCCTGGACTCAGAGTATCCCTTAAAAAGACAGCAAACAGAGCAGCCAGAAAGACTATAGTGTAACCCAGAAATTCTAAACGAATCGAAAGCCATCTGAAAAAAAAGTAAGAAATAGAAATTAATTACATATTAATTTGCAGAACAATGAATATTCTTTTACAACCTCAGTGCAGTTTTTATGTAAACATATTTGAAATATACTCATAAGTGCAAACGAATATTCTCAATGGATAAGATTTATATAATTCCCATTAATCATTCAAGGGCATATTATTTTATAAAGTTGAATTTGGTCAAACAATATTAATAACAGAACAGATTATCATAAATAGAGTTTTTCCACAATTTTCAAAAATAAAATTTACTAGCTAATCAAAAATAAAATTCTAGGAAGTTTTAACAGCAAATATTAAAATTAAATTTCAGCAATATATACAAAAGGTATTTTTTTAAAAATTTCATTAAATAAAATCTCATTAATTCAACACATTTTTTTTATCAATAATACACCACATATCTATGTGTAACGATAACACATAAAAATTTAATTTTCTAATTTTTCTGATTCTATAACCCATTAATACAGAGTTCATCCTTATTTGCTGATAAGATTCCAAATTGTCCTTTAATTTAAGTGAACATGCACTCATAAAAATCTGCTCAATCAACTTTCCCCATGATTTTAAATCTGTAGGAAATAATTCCTACTAGATTGATAGATGCCATCAAATTCCCTCAGAATTCCTTCATCTTATACCACATGAGGTACCAAGTGATCTGGAGAATTCCCTTCCAATAAATTGGAAGACAAGGTAAAATTTTCTTTCACTTGCTGTAATCGAGGAGGCGAAACTACACCTCTTGCATTATTCATTTTAATAATGAATATTTATTGCCTTTCTCTAGTCAAAATGAATAAAGTCTTAATTGAAAAAAGGTGTTCTCATCACAACCATGAATTTGAAGATTCCATTTCTACAAGTCTTTTAAATTCCTTGTGTATATATATGTGTGTGTGTATATATATATATATATATAGAGAGAGAGAGAGAGAGAGAAAGAGAGAGGACTTCAGTTAACATTGTAAGCCCTAGATTTTAAATACTTGAATGTACGAGGATACATGGATGTACATAACTTTCTGCATATATTTAAAATAAATATTCAGTAATTTTATACACACATATATATATGCAATGTAATACATAATAAATAATCAATATGTATTGAATTTGAGGACCATGAAAATATTAATCATTAACAAGCATATTTTTGTTAATTTTGAATTTAATATCACACTAGAACAACAATAATGCTATTTGCAATAGACTCAATGTTGAAACTACAATCATGTGACAATGACTATACCTAAGCTGGTACCTCATTCTCCTAACTTCCACACCACATCACATGAAAATGATTTTGAGGTTGTTTCATTTAAAGAGAAGCACTCATTATTCTGCATAATTGGTTACAGCGAATCTGATATATCCATCTCTCTCTTAAGTTCGCTTCTTTGTGCCAAAATTCCTACAGATTGAAATAGGCTCATAAAATTAGTTTTAAACAATCATAGATAGATAATTATTCAACTTCTGACATATAGAAACAATGAAAAGTTAACATGCTAATTTCCTCTGACACTATTTTACAGCCTAATCTCAAGTCACTTCAAGTGCTCAAAATTCCTCATAGTTCAGGATATTCTTCAATGAGAAGAAAAGAGAGCCGACCAGGGGCAATCTCACAGATCCCTTAGCAAACACAAGCTGCTCAATTTCTTGTCCTCTGTATAATTTTATATATAACTGTATAGTTCTATTGTAAGTGTTATTAAGTATATAGTTATTTTAAATTAAACATTTATTTTGGAAAGTTTTTTTACACTACCTTAATTCTTTAATGTGGTAAAGTTTTAAAAAAATCAAGATATGAACATGCGTCTAAAATAGTACATGAACATCATGAACACAACCACCAAAAATAAATAAATGCAGCTAATTTTTTACCTGCCAGCTCCTAAACTGGGGTAATAGGATTCATTGTTGATATCTACAAGCTGATTGGAGTGAGTCATGAATTTATTACTAGCTTCGTAAGCTCTGATACTTGATGCACCTGTGACTGTTTCTGAGAAATGTGAATACACAGGTGAACGTTGAGCTGATTCTAATCTCTTCAGCTGCCGAGAGGTAGGGATGTAAAATTTCTAAAAAGGCATACAAATTAACCATTTATTTTAACTATGTCAGATGCAATAACTATTCATAGCAGAATACTCTTATACGGTAATTGTTTCTTAAAAATTTGAAAATCAAAATTACTAAGTCCCAAAAGAAGTTCATGATTTTTTTTGTTTTTTTTTTTTTTGCATAAAATGTTTCATTTGTGGCATATCCCTAGGAAATTTTTTTTATTCCATTTCATACAATATTAGGGGGCGGGAAAGTATATAAAAAATTCGGGCAGAAAAATTAATTTGCATTTGACATATGTATTTATAATATTGAAAATCCAAATTTGATTGATTATTATATTTTCTTGGCATTACTATGAAAATATTTTACAGTATAAAATCTGAAATAAAAAAGAAAAATGAGAATAGGGCTGAATATAATCCATTAAAATTCACCAATGTAATGCAGAGTTGGTTCTAAATCTTTGAAAGGGGAGGCATGAGATTGGGAAAATAGGCCTAATATTTTATAAAACAAAGCAAAAAAAGCTTATAAAAGTAATTTTAGTATATTTATTGCAAAATAAATTTTAACTTTTTAGTAACAAATATTAAAACATAAGTGCATTAAAAACACATGAGGTATTAATTTCTGATTTAATGAGATTACCACTTAAATCTTGTTTAGAATAAACATTACATCTAACAGAATTCAGTTTTCTACATATAGTATATTCCTATTGACTCATGTATGACATTTTTATTAATTGATGGCTTTTTAAAGAAATTTCTTCTCCATATAATCCCAAGTAGTGGTCTCAGTGGTGTAGTAGTCATCTTGTCTGATTGCTAGCACTGCCACAAAGGCTTGATTCCCAGGTAGTTTCAGCTTAAGTAACTGGTCATAGTTCAATTCAGCTCTTCGTTCCCCCATGGTCAATAAATGAGTATCGAATTCGCTCTGAAAGTTAACTAGAAGTCTAGAATTGGCTAGCCACTCAGCCTGGACACTAACTAGTAATCAGTTCCCTACACCCAAACACTTTTATTTGGCCATTTGGGACTTTTTAGGCTTGAGTAGATTTCAACTTTAACAATCCTAACTAATAATATAAATATTGTTTTCAATCTCAATTTTCAATATTAAATGTATATGTTTCAGTTTATGTTCAGGTTTTCATCAACACATAAAAGGACCAGTCAATTTTACATACAAAAAGAAAAAATAAATAAAGGTAAAAAATTTAAAACTTTTGATCTAAGATGAGAAGAACAGCAGCTAAAGTTACTTCTATACATGGTATTCTAAATAAGAAGAATAAATTGTACTCTTGAATGATAAATGATTAGAATTAAGGATGCTTCTAATATCTAATTTTATTAAAAAAAAAAAAAAAAAAAAAAAAAAAAAAGAAAGAAAGAAAGAAAGAAACTTAGTACATAAAAATAAATTTATGTAAAAAAGATCTTACCTGCAAGAAATAGTACAAAACAATCAGCGGCAAACAGGCCACAAGGAAGAATGGAGTCTCTAGTGAGATGACAATGACTGCACCAAGAGCTCTGAATCCCTGAATGAACAACATCCGAATATTGAAGCGAATAGTGACATCAGCTGTATCAATGTCTTTGGAAAATCTATTCAAAATTCTGCCCATTGGAGTAGTGTCAAAGAAGGACATTGGTGCATGCATTATGTGTTCTAGCATTCCATCATGGAGAATTCTGGCGGCTCGTAAACATGCCAAATTCATTAGTAAAGAAGTAATAAATGTGAAAACAACTGAAAAAAGTAAAAAGAAATATAGAAGTGAATTCAAACAAACAATGCAATTTTTTTTTAAAAAAAAATTCCAGTTTTTTTTACTTACATTGGTAAATACACTGAATGTTTTAATTTCTTATTTTATTCATTATTAATGTAAATTCCGTTGAAAAAAGATAACTTGTTCTATAACATCTTTTCAAGCATTTGAGTTCAGATTAGAACTTACAAGTGAATATGAGACAAGTTTATACATAAATGTGTGTTCAAACTAAACTTATATTTTAAAAAGAAACAATTTTTACTTCTGGTCAAACAAAGGAGACAAAGAATATAAAAAATGAATTTCAGAGTAATTTATATTAAAGTTATTGGCTCTAATGTATAATAATCATATTTTAAAATTCACTAAGAATTGAAATATGAAGCTATGAAATATTACAGAGAGCAAATCTAAAAAGATGAACTAGTTCTTTCAAACTGTTTTTGCTCCCCCCCCAAAAAAAAAATCTTGATAATTCCTAATTTTCAGGAGAGAAGAAAATACAGTTTTGGAGAATATACTTACAGAAGGAGCAAATAAAAGTATATAATACATTTGTTGACGCATGTGCGTGCCTCCTACCGGTCAACTGTTAAAACTAGGCAGAAGCTGAACAACTTTCAGCAATTGACGCGGGTTACTGTCGACTGACAATCACAATAACTGTAGCAGGCTGAACGACTTTCAGCAATAACGATCGGGTAGCTACCGTCGCACTGGACACCCACAATAACTGTAACGAAGCTGAACGACTTTCAGCAATAACGACGGGCAGCTACTGTCGCACTGACACCCACAATAACTGTAGCAGAAGCTGAACGACTTTCAGCAATAACGGACGTGGGTAGCTACTGTCGCACTGACACCCACAATAACTGTAGCAGAAGCTGAACAACTTTCAGCAATAACGGACGTGGGTAAATACTGTCATGTTGACACCCACAATAACTGTGCTTTTGATTGAACTATTAATTTTTATTGTTAAGTTTCAATAAAAAATTTGTCCAAAAAGGACTGGTCTGTCGTTATACTAATTTCACCAAAGAACAACATTAAAAAACAACCTCAAAATTAATTTAGTAATATATATAATTTTAGCAAGACATGTTTTCATATTTTTTCAAGTTTGAACAATGCAAATAGATTATATTGAGCTAGAAAATTACAAATAAGCATCATAAATGGTTTTACTTACTTTCTCCTCCTCCCAAACCACTGTAAACACCTAAACGAACATCACGCAAATGAGTGTCTGAAGCTGCATCAGGATTTAATGAGTCATTACTCCATACACTCAACCATAGACTAGAACCAACACTAAATCCATTAGACAATGTAAAACAGACAACCGTCCAAAAAGAATTCCAATAGCCATAAGATTTGATGTAATCTAAGTACACAGATGATTTCACCTATAAAAAGAATTCATAATCATGAAAGGTAATAGTGACTAATTACATTTGCTGGAATGTTTTGTGTGTGTTTGTCATTTTATAAAAAAAATGTTTAATTCTACACAAATTAAGGACACTATAATATATATAACAAATAATATATATTTCATATATAATAAAACTTCAGAAGTTGACTGTCTCCCTTAGTTGACCTAATTTTCATACACATAGTGAGGTTAAAAGTTTTGAACTGATGTAACAAAATCAGTATATGAGGCACCCTCTGTATGACAAATGGAAAAACCAAGCCCATAGTCTTCTGAATATGGTTGACAAATAGCATAAGATTCTACTCAGCTTTCCTCAAGGTAGAGATGAGTGAGGGATGACATTAAAAAAGTGCAATGAGTTTCCCTAAATCTGCCAAAGGTGAAGAAACTGCTTTCTATGTTAGTAGAAACATTAAAAGCAAATACTGAAGATGAATGATTCAGAATTTGTTCCTGAGAAACAATCACTGAGGGTAGAGTTCTACAGGGGTCTAAAGGATTGATTAATGAAATGCACTGTATTTGTATATCCGGATTTGAACGCAAACAAATACTGAATTTTCAAGTACAGCAATGAGCCATCATGCATTACAGCTATTCAAAAATGTTATGTGTTTTAAAAAATTTTATTTTTTATGACAATACTGAAAAAAAAAAGTTAAAGTTAGTATTGTAACTTAAAATAAATTACGCTAATATATTTTATTATGTATTACATACATTACACTTCATGCAATTTCTTATTTGCATTTAATTTAGAAATTAAAAATTTCAATGCATATAATACTTACAGAGCCAACTGCCAAAGTTTCCTTCTCTGTAAGATTTGTTCCAGCTGCTGCTTTGGATGTCTGTCTTTTCACATTTTCAGTTGAATTTTTAATAGAATCTCTTCTTAAATTACCAGACATTTTATCAGGCGTGTCCATCTGACTTTTCGTCCTCCTCCTTGGACCTTCTCCAGATTCAGGAAAGGTTAAAGACATACCTCTTTTCATTTTGCTCACGGAATCTGAATCGCTGCCACCATCACTGATCTTCGACAATTGTCTATACACATAACATTTTACAGCAATATTACAAATGATGCAGAAAAAATACAGCATAAGAAGTTAGGTTTAAAGCTTTCTGATGTGTACTTGAATTGTTAAAAATACAAAACTTGATACATGAATGTATATATAGGCATTTATATACATCATGATTTCATAAACTGATCCTAACTCAATATTAATTAAACAGTAGACAATTATACAATATTAATTTAAGAATATCTTTTGTTGTGCATATTAATTTCTCAAGAACCTCTTTTCTTTAGCATACCTATAAAAGGGAATTATTTTTCTCTCATATTATTTCTTTAATTTAATTTATATTTATTTTATTCTCTTAGTGCAAATTATTTATCAATTACCAGCTGATAGGGCTTGATATTGTTTTAGTTAAATAGATAGTTTTAAACAAATTTAGATAAAACAAGAAAATATTTGTAAGTAAGTAATTTATACAAAAGAACTATTCCAAAATTATACTGAGAATATCGAAAAGTAATTAAATATTTAGAGTTATGATCCACCTAGGAAGATATATATATTTTACAATGTAATTAATATTATTTATTTATTTTAAGATTCAAACAAAAGTTTGCATTTTTTGCCATTTTAAAGAATTTAATAAAATTTTCAATATTTTAATAATAATAAAATAATCAAGAAGGAAACAATATTTAGAATATTTTTTTTTCCATTTATATACTGTTCTATCAATACAAAATCATATAACTACTAAATGGAAGAACACAATATTACTTCCTAATAGGTGAATAATATTAACATTGTACTTAGTTTCAGTTTAAATTTTTTGAAGTAGACTAAGATTTTATATGGTTCACTATTTTGGGGTTAAACAGGAGAATGTTGAAAATTAAGTGAAAACCACGAAGGAATTTTTAATCAATACCCGAGACAACTTTAAAAAACATTTAGTTTTAAAAATGTACATGCTTTGAAATATTTCCAAAAATCAAAATAAAATAATTTAAAAGTATATTATAAAACCATCAATTATTATTTATGTCAAAGCAGAAAGCAGCAATGATAGTAAAAACATTGTTAAGTATAGTTATTCTTTGATTAATTTGTTCAAAGAGAAATTTCGAAAGCAATGCTTTTATTACTTAGGGGGAAAAAATTAAACAAACAATAAAAAAAAATTTAAAATAATAATTTCTTTATCATGATACTTTAACAGTTTTAAATTACCACATAGTGAAAAAAGATTATGCTACATTCAGGTCTCCTGTGCAACTTGTTTTTTTAAAGTTTTTTCTACAATGGAATTACATGAAATCATTATAACTTTGATTTTGAACCAAATTAATTACCTTTCATTATCACCATTGTAAGTACAAATTTTAACAGAATCAATTCATATGTATCTTCATTAATTTTGCACACAATTTAAATTTGTATTTTCATTAATTTTGCACACATTTTAAATTTCAATGCAATTTCCTCCGAGCAACATATATGAGCCATTATTTTTGCAACACTTCCTCTCTCTCATGTAAAATATATTTTGAAACATTTCTTAAATCAGCAAAAAAAAAAAAAAAAAAAAAAAAAAAAAAAGATTTGCATTCCTATGATATGACACATCAAATTTTACAAAAACTTCTGCTGTGTTCAACATTAGGCTCAATATGAGAAAAATTGAATTTAAGTTTTTTTGTTAAACAAAATATGGCGATTCTATAATTATGAACTGATTGCATTTTTTTATGAATTTCCTGAACAATAGAAATAATTGAAAGGTACTGTTGAAGACATTAATATATTTTACTTAAAAAGAGAAATATTGAAGATATTTAAAACATTCATATGTCACCTAGTTATTTCAGGAGGAGCTCCAACAGTTGCAGCAATCTCTTGAATTAAATTAAGTTCATCAGGTAAAATTTCCTCTGTGCTTTCACTGGCATTTTCTTGTAAATATTGAATGAGGAAGTCAGCAAAAGCTCCTTTCTTGGCCAAAAGTTCCCTATATGAACCCATTTCACTCACTTGGCCATTTACAAGAACAACTATTGTGTCTACATCTGGAAGAACACTTATTCTGTGGGTGACTAAAATGCGAGTCTAAAAGGCAAGAAGGAAAATTTTATTATAACAAAAGACATTATTACATATCTAAAGGAAAACATAGGTGAACAATAAATCATATCCAGCCTTCAATTTTTAGTAAGTGGTATCATTGTATGGCTAAAAATATACAAAGAATCACATGGAATCATATAATTATCAACAGTATAACATAGTATCAGATGGTTGCAAGTTCAAATCACATCTGGTTCATGCTTGGCACTGCAGCGACTGATCAACTTTCCTTCGGACTCACTGGTACATGGTTCGAAACAACGCCGTCGCATCAAGGGCAATCAACTCTTTCCCCTTCCATGGATCAGAAAACAATCTGCTGCTGCAGTGGTGACTCAGGATGTGAACACTAGATGGCAGCACAGCCTATACCTACTGACTTCCCTAAGGCAAAAACACTTGCTTCTGTAATGTCTAGGACAAATGCGCACAAATCATGACTAATAATAGTCTGGCTCATGTCGACGAGACCCGCCACTCAACACATGACAACTAATGATTCAAAATGGAAAACTGTTCCAATCATTACAATGATATTGGAGGGGGAGTCTGTAGTGACTTCCTTCTATATCAGAGCCAGAAATTAAAATGCCTTACTAACTAGCCCGAATTGGGCATCCTCTTTAGCCCAGTTGGCTAAGGCACGATACTGCAGCCACCAATTAACTTTCCTTTGGATCCACTAGTCCAGGGTTCAAAACAACACTGTCCAATCAAGACCTACTAACTCTCTCCCCCTCCACAGGGTCGGAAAACCATCGGCCGCCGTAATAGTATTATAAGAAAAAAATTGTAATACTAAAAATACTTTAAACAATTGCTAATGCATCAAAAATCCCACATGAGCATATATTGTTGATCTGTAGATAACTTATTTGGGCAGTTGGACAGACCAAACTTGAACTTTCATACTTATCTTTATACAACATATACTACACTAACAGAATTATATATTGACAATATTGTGTAAGAAAATAAATATAACTAATGTGATATTCCTCTATGATCTAGTACTTTTTATTTTACAAACATACTTAACAAATTAAGTAAATTGTTTTAGATTAATTGAGAGTTCCTTGTTTATTAACGTCACACTTAGTAGCAGCACTAGTGCTATTGGTGAATGATATATTTTTGAACAACACCCAAGCGATGAGTAAGACACCTAAACATCTCCTTCTAACATCGACACCATGCCAACGAAGACTTTGAGCCCTAAACTGAAACACGTGTCACCGCCACTATATGATGTATCTTTAGCGGAATCAGTGATCAAACATTCAATTCAACTGAAACAATGCCAGCTATGCACTTGATGTCATGATCACTCACTTACACAGACATACACAAAAGAACAAAACAGCCAAATATGCATGAGGTACAAAAAGTATAAGTGTGAAGACATTTTGCAACCAAATCATTTTTACACTTATTTAATTTTTGCCTTATTCATTCAGTGATACTGTAACAACATAATCATAATTATAACTTAGTAAAAAAATGCTATATTTATCTTTCTAAGTTTCCAAAAAATTTCGTCACTAGAAGAAATGAATGCCTTAGATATATAATGCTAAAAAACCTAATTCACTATTGGGTTTATCATTTTCGATTCAATTATTTTAAAATCATAATCAGAACTTTTAGTTTTTAATACTTAAATCCTGATATAATTCAAAAGTCCGTTAATTCAAATTAAAAAATCAATAAATATGTAATTAAAACAAATATCAAAACATTGTACAAAACTAATCAAATTTAAAACTTGTGGTAATTATTTTCTTGCATTATTCAATAATTTATATTTAACATAAATATGTATGCAAATGATTAAAAATACATAATTTTTTTAAACTTCATGAAATCTTGTTATGAAAATAATAAACTATTCAGTAATATTTTATTTAATACACATTGTTATTAAAATATAAAATACTATACTATATTTTTTCTTTAATGTTTCAGATTATAAGTTATTTAAATACATTATAAAATATATAGCTAACAAAATAAATGAGAACATTAGCAGCAAATTATTAATAATCATTTTAAGAAAATAACAATAACAAATCTAATTATACCTTTTTCTGAAGTAATCCTTCAGGTCCAATTACTTGTTCAAAAATGTGTTTACCTACATGAGCATCTACAGCACTCAGAGGGTCATCCAGATAATATATATCTGCATCATTATATACAGCTCTAGCCAAACTCACACGTTGTTTCTGACCTCCACTTAAATTAATGCCCTAAAAGAAGAAATAATATTTATATATAACAACTGGTAATGCAATCACAGTATTTTGCGCTTGTCTTGATTCTCTTTTATCTCCTTCAATAATTTTTTTTAAAAAAAAGTTCTTTTCATACCACATAATATGTAATATTTTAAAATAAACTACAATAAAGTATAAAATTATATCACAAGATACAACTTTAGTACTCTAATTAACACCAAAGTTATCTATTCAATAAAATGCCCTATTTAAAACAAATGGTTTCAAACGTATAATTATAAAGAAATTTTCTTTATTCATATTTATATCCATTATAAAATTTGTGAAAAATTTTTATGGGTGAAGTGAAGCTCATTGCTTTATGCTATGGAACAGTTGATGCCTCTCTTTCTAAATTTTCAAGATCATACCACATGAGAAATTTGAGGTTCATAGAATTTAATACATAACTGCTTTTTTATTCAATATTGTGAATTTTGAGGAATTTAGTTCTGGGGTAGGAAAAAAAAAGAAAAACTTTATTATATGACCAATCTAAAAAAACTACAAAAGGAGTGTATGTTATCAGCCAATTTCAATAGTAATTATTAAATAACAATATTATATGTAATACTCATAATTAAATATTTAAGATAAACCTGTAGTATTTAAGCAGACAGAAAGAATTTCAGTTTTGGGTAATGCTTTAATTCACAACTAATTCGTTTTATAAAATTTTTTTGACGAAATTAGACTATTAAGTACTTGAAGAAACAAAAAATAGCAATATATTGTTATGAGAGAGTACCTTTTCACCAATTTCAGTCATGTCTCCACCAGGTAATATTTCCAAATCTTGGGCAAGAGCACAAGCTTGCAACACAGTTTTGTACTTCTTCTCCTCATATGATTCAGTAAAGAGAACATTTTTTCTTAAAGTGGCATTCTGAATCCAAGCTTGCTGTGGTACATATGCAACAGAACCCTAAGAAAAATATTTTAAAGTAATTGTTAAAAAAAAAAAAGCAATGATGAAATAAAAAGAAATGCATAATTTGTTGAAATAATTAAACAGCAACTAATTTATTAAGAATATATGAATTGCTTCACACACACATATGGTATATTATTTCAATATATAATGCTTAAACATTAAAACTAATTAGTTTTTAAAAGTTATTTATTTCATATAATTTTTAACAAATACATTTGCACCATTTTCACACAATAAAAGGGGAGGAGGCATTTGATTAGCAAGATATTTTCAACAGATAGAAAACAGTCCATGATAGAAAAATTTCAAATACAATAATAGAGGGGAAAAAAAAAAAAAAAAAAAGATTTACAAAAATAATAAAGCAATTCATTTTATTAATTGAAATAAATTCATTATGAAAAGAAACTGTATTTAAAACACCAATATACTTGGAATACATCTCAAATCGAGTACCAGCGCTCGTTAAGAGTGGAGCACTTTTTCTCTGTAGAAAGTAGAAAGAGTTTGAGTGAAAACAAGAATTACTAATTCAGTTTTAAAACTGGTTTGTAGTGAGAGAGTGTAGGGTCATGCAGGACCTGACTGCGTTGGGATTAAGAGCAAGGAGCGTCGTTCAACTAGCTGCAGCCATGGGAGGGGAGAAAAAGGAATGGGCTCTGAAGGGTAGTTGAATGCTGGGCATGGTAGGTGGTGGGTGAGTGTGTTTGAGTGATGGGGTGAGTGAGTGCAGGTGGGGAGTTGAACAGAA
>BMAW01129063.1:0-14734 GCA_019974015.1 Nephila pilipes | reverse complement strand
GAGCAAAAAATGGCTCACATAAGTGATCGGACACCATTAGATATGCAACAAAAATCGTCTGAAATAAGCAATAAAAATATTTTTTGGGCGTTTATTTTAACTCAAAAGCAAATGGCAATAATTTTTAAAATCGTCTGCAGTATTTCTCTCAAGTTTGTTGTGGAATTTTTGTGTTTTTTAGCTCTGTGCAGCCATGAATGCTAAACGAAAAGAAACTTCGCATGAAATTAGAAAATTAGTTATTAATTTGCATATTGAACGTGGAAAATCTATAAGAAAAACTGCTGAAACAGTTAACTTGAGTCATTCAACAGTTTTCGATATCATTAAACGATATAAAAAGAAGCACATGATTCAGAATAAAAGAAGACTTGGCCGACCATCGAAGCTATCCAATGGAATAAAGCGAATTATCGTTCGAAATATTAAAAAAAATCCAAGAAAGAGTGCTCCTAAAGTTGCTGCTGAATTACAAGCATTATATGGAATAATTGTTAATCCTGAGACTATTAGAAGGGTAATTCGATCTGCTGGATATCACGGTAGAGTAGCCAGGAAAAAATTCTTCGTAAGTGAAAAGAATAGAAAACTCAGATTAGCTTTCGCAAAATCCAACATAAATAAGAATTCTGATTACTGGAATAAAGTAATATTTGCTGATGAGAGTAAATTTAATATATTTGGTTCTGACGGTAGAATCTTGGTGTGGAGAAAACCCAGGGAAGAATTTCGCAAACAAAACTTGCTGCCAACAGTAAAACATGGAGGAGGAGGAGTTATGGTGTGGGGGTGTATGTCGTCCGCTGGAGTTGGTAATCTTGTTTTTATTGACAGTATAATGGATCAGTACAAGTATATTGACATTTTAAACCAAAATTTGAAATCTTCAGCACGAAAATTGAACCTTCACAACGATTTTAAATTCTACCAGGACAATGACCCCAAGCACACTGCTTTGAACGTTAGACTCTGGCTGCTGTATAACTGTCCTGAAATAATAAAAACACCACCACAATCTCCAGACTTAAATCCCATAGAGAATATTTGGCAAGAATTGGAATCAAGAATTCGCAAACACACCATTTCTTCAAAGCAACAATTAAAATCGGTGCTTCAAGAAGAATGGGGTAAAATCACTCCAGAAATCACAAAAAAATTAGTCGAATCCATCCCAAGAAGATTAAATCATGTTTTAAAAGTAAAAGGAAATCCAACAAAATATTAAAATCTTTTAAAAAGTAAAATTTTTGGATAAATATTTGATGGGAAAGTAAGTGTCCGATCACTTATGTGAGCCATTTTTTGCTCCGTTCTAAACAATTGTATTTTTATTAAATTGCTATTTTAATATTTTGACAAAATGTATGTTATGTAATAATTGTTACTAATTTTAAATATGAAACACACCCACAAAAAATTTGTACATGTTTGCTTATTTATTTTATTACAGTTTCCTTTTGTAAAGCACAAGTGTCCGATCACTTTTGTGAGACACTGTATAAGTGTCAGGACTGTAATAGCTTTAGGATAAACAACTGAAGAATCAAACGAAAGTCCGCCTATTAACTTTTAAAAATATTTTTTTTCTGAGTATCACTTTAACAACTGACAAATAGATGTCGGCAAAAACTCACACATAGGCTATCCCTAAAGTAACCTTTGAGGGTAAGAGTAAAATAATTGAACTTTTACAGCTATACGAAGGTGGGAAAATTCAGTTTACCTGCAGGAGGTAATGAAACCATTCACAAGGTTGAGGGGAGGTATCAAACCCCTTTGCTAGACCGAAAGGAGAAAACAAGCTCTTTCTTTCGTATTTGGCAATAAATATTTTCTAACTTGTACCGCCTTACAACTGCTCTAATTATTCTTTACTCTATTCCTACGCATTACGACCGTATATAAGAAAATAGCGCAAACAAGAATATTTACTTTATGCTCAAAACTTTTACACTTCCCACACTTTTCGCTTAAGCTCTTCCCAATGGATATTGAAACAATTTTCGAAGAGACCGATTTCCCTATGAATGAAGAAATTTTAGCTTCTGCAGATTTCGGTGACTTATCCACTGAGTTAGATGAGCCTTTCGATGGTATTTTAAGGGGCACTTTTTCTTGTAATAAGTGTGATCAAATATTCACTAATCGTCGCAGTTTCAAAAGACATCAGATTTCGATTCATGCTACTTCAGCATCATTTCAATGCGAAATATGTAGGAAAAGGTTCAATGGAAAGGATAATTTTCTTCGACATTCAAAGACCCATAAATTAATGACCGAAATTTCCATGGAAGTATCTCAAACAGCTAATGACAAGGAAAATTCCTCTGTGAATGTAATTCAACCTTCCAGAGCCAGAGCCGGTCCCTCTACCATCACAGAACCATCCGCTCTCTCTAATAATGGTGTGACCTCAGTTTCTCCAACTTCTGCTGCTCCATCAAGAAAGCGAAAAATTTCATCCGTCAACCAACGCTTAACATCCAAGGACTTGACTGTGAGTCTTCATAGCTTAAAAACTGAAATTACAGACAAAATAAAAGAAATAGCGTCTTCAAAAAAGGGACTAAAATGGTACTTAAACAGTTGTGTTCGCTTCAGCCGAAAAATTACAACTGAGGACTTTGAGACCTGTACTTCCTACTTTAGATCAAAGTGTGCTGTTACCTTAGATCAGGAATCTCCAGACATTGAAACAAGCATCGCAAAGGTAAGAATTTCATTACTTTTCTTCAAAATTAAATATTAACTACTCTGTTCTAAGAAAAAAGTAATTCTATTTTCAAAAGATTTCGAAATATATATGTACTGAAGATATATTTTATAATTACTCTACATTAAATGTAATTAGGTTTTATTCAATTTATTATTTTTTAAAAAATACACCATTGCAAATTCATGTATATATGTTTTCTCTTAAGGTTATTGCATCAAGTAACGAGTTCGAAAATAGAGGATCTGGATGGGAGTTTTAAGAAGTGTTGAAGAACGAGCTTAAGACAGCTGTTTACAAACCCTTAGCAGGAGCATCTTATATAACCCTTCCACCAAAATTGAGAAAGAAAAAAGCCATTTTAAACATTCAAAATGAAGACCAGCAATTTTTTTATGGTGTGTGTTAGCTCATCTTCATTCTACTCAAGTAAATGCTAATAGAGTGAGTACTTATTTAAAATTTCAAAATGAATTATAAACAAAAAACCTCACTTTTCCTACTCCGTTAAATCAGATAGAGCTTTTTGAAAAAAAAAAATGAAATATCAATTAATGTGTTTGGTTTTGAAAATGAAATTTTCCCCTTCAGAATAATAACCAAGAATTTTGATAGACATGTAAATTTGCTCTGGATTTCAAATAAAGAAAAAAGACATTATTGTCTTATTAGAAATTTAAACCGATTACTTTCAGACCTAACACAGCATAAATCAGAAAGTTTTTACTGCAATTACTGTCTTCACACATTCGCTAAAAAATCAAACTTAAATGCACATACTATAGACTGTAGGAAACATAAAGAACAAAAAATAAAAATGCCAGAATTTGAAAATTTCAATTTTAACATACCGGTTCCATATGCCATTTATGCCGACTTTGAATCCCTTATTGTTAAAATAAATTCATGTGCACCTGATCCTGCGAGATCTTACACAGTACCAATAGCAGATCATATACCTTGTGGTTATGCATAAACAGTCATTGGACCTGATGGAAATTTTAAAAAACCACTTGTTGTTTATCGAGGAGAAAATGCCGTCGACCATTTCTTAGAAAATCTCATTAAAGAAGAAGAGGAAATATTAAATATTTTGAAAAACGTTAAGCCAATGCTTTTTTCTGACGAAAATAAATTAGATTTTAAAAATGCCACGATTTGTCACATATGTGAAAAACCCTTATTGGGGGATCGAGTGTGTGATCATGACCATCTCACCGGTGCATATCGTGGTGCAGCTCATAATATTTGTAATATTAATTACACATTAGCTAAACACATCCCAGTAATAATTCACAATTTGCGAGGATACGATTCCCATTTAATCATGCGAAGTGTTGGAAAAATTAAAAACAAAAATCTAACTTGTATACCTTCCAATTGCGAAAAGTACATATCTTTTTCAATCGGCTCTCTACGTTTTTTGGATTCGCTGCAATTTTTAAATGCCTCCCTCGAAAAATTAGTTTCAAATTTAGAAAAAAAACCAGTTAAAACTTACAAGTGATTTTTTTGAAGATAAAACTGATCTTATGGTTCATAAAGGAATTTATCCCTATGAATATATGGAATATTTTTAAAAATTTAGTGAAAGACACTTACCCACGAAAGATACTTTTTTTAGTTCACTCATAAATGAACCTATAAATGATGATGAGTATGCACATTGCATAAATGTGTGGGAAACATTTAATCTAAAAACTCTAGGAGAATATCACGATTTATATGTAACTAGTGATGTAATACTACTTGCTGATGTTTTTCAAAATTTTTGACAATTGTGCTTAAATTTTTATAAACTAGATCCCTGTCATTGTTACACAGCTCCCGGTCTCGCTTGGCAAGCATGTCTTTACATGTCGCGAGTCAAACTTGAACTTTTTACAGACTTGGATATGCATTTATTTATCAAGAGAGGCATAAGAGGTGGTATTTCAATGATATCCCACAGATTTAGTTCAGCGAATAACAAATATCTAGATTCCTACGATGAGGTGAAACCATTTAAATATATCCTTTATTTGGATGCAAATAATTTGTATGGATACGCAATGTTCCAGTTATTGCCTACTCACGTTTTTGAGTGGATTAAAGAGCCTGTTAATTTTATGGATATTTCGGATGAATCTGACATAAGCTTTATTTTAGAAGTAGATTAAGAATACCCACAAAAGTTGAATGATTTGCATAACGACTATCTCCTCGCCCCAGAAACATTAAACGTCACGAATGATATGCTGTCCCCATACTGTAAAGAAATAGAAGAAAAATATAATTTAAATATCAATAGCTGTACTAAATTAGTTCCTAACTTAATGAGCAAAAAAAGATACATCGTTCATTATAGAAACTTAAAACAGTATGTTTCTCTTGGGTTAAAAGTAGCAAAAATCCACAAAATTCTTAAATTCCACCAAAGACCTTGGCTTAAGAAATATATTAATTTTAATACAGAAAAAAGCACAAAGTTTATTTGAAAAAGATCTATTTAAATTATTAAATAATGCAGTATTCGGTAAAACCATGGAAAACCTACGGAAGCGTTATGTAATGGATCTTGTGCAGGATCAGAAAAAAGCTAAAAAACTTGTTGTATTAAATTTACCCAGGCTTAGTAAAACTGCTTACACCAATCATGACAATAAACTTATGTCAGTGATTTCATAAGTAAGTGAACTGTCAATGCAAAAGGCAGCTAAGGAAGTTTTCAGTATTCCTTCATCTAAAAATAAATTAGCTGAATGCCGTGTTTCTGTCGATGGAACATGGCAGCGTAGTGGTTACACTTCTATGAATGGACGTGTTGCTGCTTTGTCAATTGACACTGGCAAAATAGTGGACATTGAAATAATGTTGTCATATTGTCCTACCTGCAAAAAACTTTCGAAAATGCCTAAAGGTATTGTATCCGAGACGCTTGAAGCAGATCATGTGTGTCAAAGCAATTTTAAAGGTTCCTCATTAAAGATGGAAGCTGTTGGCGCAAACAGGATCTTCAAACGATCAATTGTGAAACGTGGTTTGAAGTATTCACACTATTATGGAGACGGGGATTCTAAAGGCTTCATCAGCGTGAAAGACACATATGGGAAAGATAGCGTAACTAAACTGGAAAGCATTGGGCATGTTCAGGAAAGAGTAGGTGCCAGATTGCGCAAACTGATATCAAAAAATAAAAGTTTATCTGATAAAAGTAAACTTACTGATTCGTTTATTGACAGATTGCAAAATTACTATGGAATTGCTGTTCGAAGTAATGTATACAATCTACTCAAACTTCAACAGAACGTCATTGCAGTCTTGTACCATTGTTCATCGAGTGGCAAGAAACCCATGCGTGGACAGTGCCCTATCGGGGGAAAATAGCTGGTGTGATTATCAGCAAACACTATCATGTGGCAAAAAGCCTAAAGAAGTGAGTGAGTGATAGTAAGTTTTAATGGCGCAAGAGCCAAAGTAGGCTATGCTGCGCCAAACACTTGTTAAAAATTATTCAAAAGTAACAGCCTTAAAAACGAAAGACAAACACAAATAACACACAAAAGATAAAAAGTTAAAAATCAAATGTGGTGTAAAAGGCCAATATCACGTAAAAAGGCAAATAAATTATGGTGGGGGTTTTCCCCCACCAAGTCAGACAGTTTTAAAATAGATGAATGAAAAAAAATCCGGCGATGATGATCAAACACCGGACAGTCAATTAAAATGTGATGAATAGAGTAAGGGACATGGCAGGAAGGACACTCGGGAGCATCTTCTCTAAACAAAAGATGTTTGTGAGTAAAACGAGTATGTCCAATGCGAAGGCGAGTCAGTCTGACATCGGCTCTTCGCATTGGAAAAACAGGCCATTCTCCAATGATCGGCTTCACCGAGTGTAACTTGTTGTTAATTTGTAGATTCCACGATTCCTGCCATATCTGATGAATGAGCATTAAAATATGACGTCGAATGTCCTCAAATGGGACTGCGAGCTGCAGAGGATTCGTTGCCGAACGTGCAGCCGAGTCCGCTTGTTCATTTCCTAAAATACCTACATGACTAGGTATCCAGCAGAATTTTATGTCATAACCCCTGCTATAAAGCTGACAAATAATTCCGGCAATTTCAACCACGATAGGATGACTTCTATCGTCCAGATGTACCAATGTTTCCAGGACGCTCCTGCTGTCAGTATATACAACGAACTTTCGAGAACTGAATTGAACTATATTGAACGTAAATGTCCTTTACTTTATAAATCTTATGATGAATATTATCGAACGTGTTTGCCGATACAGTAAAAAGACGTCTTAAATTCGTTCTTTCATTTCTTAATTTATTTTCAACCTTTAATTGTTCAGTCTTTAATTTAACCTCAATCTGTGCTTGTTCTGCCTTTTGAGTCATTTTACTTATTTTAAATGTGAATGAATCTAAACATATATACTCGACACAAATATCTTCAATTTGAAAATAGTTCACTTACAATAATAAACAATGAAATAAAAAATGAACCACTTTGAATAAAATAACTCAGAATAAGTGAGAAAAAGATCCATGAATTAACTACCTTCCAGTTCAGTAATCGGAAGTAATATCCAATTCGTACATAAATTTACTTCTATCTCACAACGTATTGCAGAGTACTATGTCCTGTGGCGGACGCCAATTTGTTATGAATCAATGCAAACTCTCCTTTCATTTTAAATATATTTATTTTCAGAACACGACACAGAGATAATGAGGCCATTTACAGTAGAGAAAGTTTTTCTGCACAGAATAAGTACATAATATTGATGAAAACTTATATAAATACTATTAAAAAGCGTAACTTAACGGAATCACAACAAAAGCCATTTTTATTTTTCCGTAACCTAAACTAAAAAGAAGTTGCAAGATTCCAAGTTGGAATAAGCTAACAGTAGAATTAATGAAACTTAATGGTGAGTGGCAACACACATCATTGAATCCTGAAAATATTGATTCACCGACTCCTGTTATCTGTGATCTTAATTCAGAGTCTCCTCAACTCGCCGATGGATCCCTCATCGTTAAATCTCTTCAAGAAAATGTGTGTGTTTTCCGCAAAGATCTGAATCATTGCGTACATTTACGATGCAAATTATACAAAGGATTCTTCAAAATTCACATTAGAAAGTATCTAATATCCGAAAATAGTGTGAAATCAACCTTCAATGGAGTGGTCTTGGATTTGCATTCATGGTTTGATTTTTTTCGAAAAGGAAAATTAACTTTAATCTTTTCTACAGTTCTCCTTCATTTGTTGCAAACTACAATATTCTAGAAACAAATACTAATTCACAAATGATTGTAAAAAATTTACAAACAAATGCTTGGATTGCTTTGGATGACGACCAGTTAAATAATTTAAAACTCTGCGCGCATGACTTAAATGAAGATGACATTGATTATCTGTATTCAAACTATCTACCCAAAGTCGTACAGATGAACTATACACCGAATTGTGTGAAAATCGATGACGAACTGCCTTTGATTAAATCACTCATCGTTTCTATCGAAGAAAGTGTCGTGAGTGTGTTTCATAACATTTTTATGTGCAATTGTTGTGTTATTAGCCATGGTAGTCAATTACAGCACCCATGCATAACGTTTACAAACTTTGAAAAGTTTTGTAATGCTTCGGATCTTATTTTAATATTAGTTAATATTCATGACATTGTAAAAGACTTTTTGCAGAGAGAAAAATGTATTTCCAAAAGATTTTTGGAAAGGGTCACAGCGATCGTTCAGATTGAATAATGTTTCCAGGACACTCCTGCTGTCAGTATATACAACGAATTTTTGATGAATGAATTTCTTGACTAATTGAAGGGCACAATAGAAGGCGACTGCTTCGGAAGTGTAGACACTGTAGGAAGCGTCAAGCCGGTAACTGTGCCTGATGTCATTTGAAACAACACCACAGCCGACGTATCCAGTTCCTTTCGATCCATCCATGTAAATAGGAATAAAATCCGCATACTGACAGCGATGGAAGGCAAAGATTCTCTGGAAAACAATGGGACAGGTGTTGGATTTGCTGAATAAAGCAAAAGGGTTATGGAAAGTAAATCTTGGCACATTCCAAGGTGGAAATTTAATAAAATTTCTTTGTTGAATACCCAAGTCATGTAGGCTGAGTTCCTCGATGATGTCTTTCACCCTTTCAGAAAAAGGACGGATGAAAGAAGGATGAGCACTGTATAATCTCATTAAAGACGGGCTGATACTAATGGTCTGTAATGGGTGAGATGGGAGAGATGACATTTTGAAATGATAATAGAGCGACAGTTTCAGGCGCCGCGAAGCCAAAGGCAGCTGGTTACAGAGGACATAGACTCTGCACAGGTGACGTTCGAAACGCACCACAGCAGATTCTCAGAGCATTATGGTGCACTGGGTCAAGCTTCCGCAAGGTAGTTTTGCAGGCAGATCCGTAGACGATGTATCCGTAGTCGATCCGAGACAGAATCACCGACTGATACACTCGGAGTAGAGAAATTCGATCCGCTCCCCAAGAGGTGTTGGACAACACCTTCAAGATGTTGAGGGATTTCTCACACCTCTTCCGCAGATGTAAAATGTGCGGAAGGAAAGTGAGTTTGCGGTCGAAAATTACTCCGAGGAAGCGGACGTCAGGGACGACCGGAATAGACGTATTACGGATGCGAATGTCAGGATCGGGATGGAGACCCCGTTTCCTGCAAAAATGCACGCAACTACTCTTACTGGGAGAAATACTATGCCCAGTCGCGTCACACCATGTAACCAGGTTATTGACTGCGGTCTGAAGTCGTCGCTCAATGATACGCATTAACGATCCTTCGCAGGAAATCTGCAGATCGTCCACGTATAATGAACCATGAACTGATAGTAGTAGATGAGAAATTATAGGTGACAGATGACAAAAAAAAAAAGGGTGGGGCTCAGAATACAACTACTCTTGCTGGGAAAAATTTTATGCCCATTCGTGTAAGGTTCACATTTAGTGTTTATTATTATTCATATTTTATAGAAATTGTGTGGCAACGTTAAGTAGTTGTTATTGGAATTCGCTGTACGCCGTTGCATAAGTATATATTTGTTTTTAATGTTAATTAAAATGTTTATCTAATAATTATCTCGTTTCCATCTATATCTATATCATCATCCACGCCTCTTATATGGCGCAGTCGAAATAAAAAAAGAACCTAAATACCTTCACAGAACCTTCAAAAGTTGCTAGCTACGAAGAAACGAAACGACGCCACCATAACTTTGTTGCAAGCCTCCGATGAAGTGGGACCGCTTCTTCGCTCGTCCCCTTTATCACTGACACTGTTCCCCCCCCCCTCTGCTAATAGGATAATATGTAAACAGTTAAATTACTAAATAAAGAAAACAATGCAATTAATTTTTGATAAATTATTTTCGATCTGATACAATTTTGAAATATAGTTTTACGTATATGGATATATCTAAGGTGCGGAGATGAATACAATTCCTTAATTGAACCATATTAAAAAACGTATCTGTTTTTTTTATCTGCTTATTTTATTTATTTGTTTATTTTTTGCTGTTGGAAAAACTGGTTATAATAATTGTTGTTGAAGGACTAGGTACGTCAATATATTTTCTACCAATCAGCTGCATGTATACTAACGTCATGAAAATGAACCAATCAGCTTGAGTTGACCATCTCGTTCTACTCACTTGAATTTTTTTCTAAGCTTCATATCTTCTCGAGCTCTTAATCGTACCACTGACTTCTTTTCGTGATAAAAAATATTATTTTCGAAATATATTACAAGTTTCTAAAGTGATCCTTTTTCCTGGATTAGCCAATTTAAATTAATTTAGATGACAATGAAACGTGTTGCACATCTTGCTTCCACCAATGCTGCAGTAAAAAAAGTGTGCTTCTTCAAAGACAGCAAAAATGATTCTTCATTTAAACCAGATGCTGTTCCTGAGAATCATTTCCATCTTGGCCGTTCCAACTACGCCATTGTTTCTGATTTTGCAGATGTTGCTCGAATTCACTTGCGCCAATACAAACTCGATGAAACAGGATCTCTCTTCCCCACCAAAAGTGGAAATACTCTCATTCCTTCAGTATGGTTAGCCCTCGTGAGAGAATTTGCTGCAATTGATCAAGCCTTTCAAGATGGAAAAGTATTTGTTGTCAAGGACTGCCTTTCTCGAACTGTCGTCGAAAATGTGACTTATATTACATTACAATGTTATTACCAGCGAAAGGATTTTTCTCGCAAATGTTTGGCTCCTGTTTCCATGCTAAATGAGACGGAATGGAATGAGTTAAAAAATATCCACGAGCAGATCACGTCAAAGACTGTTTCCCTCATGTTTGGACGAGTTTTTCGCAAACTTCTGAAGAAAGAAGTGACTAAGCATATTCCTTTTCCAAAAACTGACTTCGACTGCATTGATGCTGAAATAGTTCTCACTACATCGATGGTGGAACTGTTAAGTTATCATATCCAAGAAAATATTTCAGCAAGAGTTCATCGACTCTCGTGATTCAGGATTCTACAGCAAAGGAATAAATGGGTTACCTCTAAAATGGCAAAAGTATACCGATAATATGGGTGCATAAAAAAGTTTTATTGGAAAAAAATCGAATTCAATTATGCCCATTTTTTGCTCCATTTCATACTTGACAGCTTAATATAATAATTTTGCAAATAGAAATGTGTGAATTTGAGATTTTTTTTTTTACACATCGCTGTAGATTTGTAAATTTTGTATCGAAATAGTGCATTACGATAGTTGTTATTTATAGTAGTTGATATTATTCTATGTATTTCTTAAAGTCAATATAAGAGTTTGTTACTGACTGGGTGAAACATTGGTGAGTTTTATAAGGTTATTATGATATGTTATTTTCAGTATTAATACTACTTGATGTCGTCATTAGAGGCACATTCGCAGCACAGCGGTACATAGACGACATTCTGAGACCTGTTTCACTACCGTTCTTTTTGCAGTACACTGGCCTTATTTTTCAGCGAGAGAATGCCAGACCACATACGACACGTGTTGCTATGAACTGTCTTACAGCTTGTCAACCACTTCCTTAGCATCTACCAGGCAATGATGATGACCAACAATTGGAGCTTATTTGACAAGAAATACCGCAGGAGACCATCAGGGAGATTTATCACTTTATGTCACGTCGTGTGGCAGCTTGCATCCAAGCTAGAGGTGGGCCAACACCTTATTGAGGGGAGTCGATACCCTATATATCTTCAAAAAAAAAAGATTTTCAGATTTTGATGTTTCTAAAATCTCCAATTCAAGACCTTTCCAACGATATAATATATTTGCTAATATTCGAACCAGAAGTATGTTAATTTTTATTTTCAATAAAAATAGTTACACATCAGCTGACGTGCCACACCCACTTGTGTAGTGAGAAATGTAAACATTGGTTTTTTAAACCTAGGATGTTTGTGCAAAGCCTCACGTTATTTTAATAAACATTTCGCAAAGAGCGGCAAGATAACTGTAGTTGCGACTGAAGGTTTGTTTACTATTCTCACGTGCGAATTCGCGTATGTTTTGCTGAACGTTGTAAGATTGTAAATCATATTTTTTTATACATTCTTTGCTGAACTTTATTCAGTGTCATTTGAGTATTTTGGTTTCTGTAGAAATATTGAAACTTAGGTTAGACTATACTTGAAGGGTGCCCCTTGATTTCTCGCCAAGCTGGGTGATGTTTTTTTCTTTATGGTAACCCTAAACGTTATTTTGAAACCCAGTCACGATTCTGATTGGCGATTTTTATGGCGGAGCGACAATAAATGTTTACAATTGTTTGGCGATATCTTGCCAATTGTGGTTACCATGTTTTCTCTCCTCTGCGGTGGCTTTAGCCGTGGCAACCTTTCGAATAAGGCATATGATACATGATTTTCAGTAAGAAGCTTTTTTTATATATTTATACCTTTCTCTGATCATTTTTTTTTTCACTTTTGTTGCAATCGCCGGGCCTACCTTTTCGAATTTGCCACACGAATACGGATGCCGGATCACCTGATGTTTTTTTTTTCGTTATACAATCCTCGGATCCTATTTTTTTCACTATTTATGCTTTCGCCGGGGCTACCTTTTCGAATTTTCCACATTAATCGGAATTAGAGTCTTCCATTTTTTTTTTCCCCGTCTGTCTGGATTACTTTTTTACAAAATTCATGACACGTGCGCAATCTCAAACTCAGACAGCTGTTTCGGATGTTTTTTTTTTCTTCTAGCCAATCACATCTATTTAAGTCTCCGTTTCTAAAGCGAGACTAAATATTTTATTTTAAAATCTTAACCAAGCAGGAATTAATCGTTTGGTCTTTTCCAATGTTTTGTGCAGAGTTCTCACAGTTTATAGAATTTTCTTTGACCGTTATTTCAGTATAAGCTATTGTGTTTCACGTCGACATCGTTCTTCTTTTCTAATTCTCCTGCTTGGTTTATTTTGTGTTTCTCCGTTTTTTACCTAATCGGCTATTATTTACTCCACGTTTATTTTCCCAATACCACTTTATTTCAATGGTTGCGAGAATGAATTCGAATGAGGTGAGTGAATGTACTTTAAAATTTCTTACTGAGAATTTGATTCGTACATAGGTGAATACATGTGGAGAAGGAAACAATCATTCCATGCAAGATAAAACCTACCTGGAGTTTTTAAAAACCGTTGCTGCTCTTTACCCACCGGAAAATCGAGACGCCACTGAAACTTAGGTAAGTCAGAAAATTCCTACTTTTCAATTTTGCGGAGTTCAGGCTCCGCCATAAAAATCGCCAAATTTGGCGATTTTTCAAATCTCGCCAAGTGGTTACGCTAAACTGCATTTTCACCCTGATTGGTTTAGATTTTACCGTTATTTTTGAATGTTTAACGGTATACAGTGTCTCACAAAAGTGATCGGACACTTGTGCTTTACAAAAGGAAACTGTAATAAAATAAATAAGCAAACATGTACAAATTTTTTGTGGGTGTGTTTCATATTTAAAATTAGTAACAATTATTACATAACATACATTTTGTCAAAATATTAAAATATCAATTTAATAAAAATATAATTGTTTAGAACGGAGCAAAAAATGGCTCACATAAGTGATCGGACACCATTAGATATGCAACAAAAATCGTCTGAAATAAGCAATAAAAATATTTTTTGGGCGTTTATTTTAACTCAAAAGCAAATGGCAATAATTTTTAAAATCGTCTGCAGTATTTCTCTCAAGTTTGTTGTGGAATTTTTGTGTTTTTTAGCTCTGTGCAGCCATGAATGCTAAACGAAAAGAAACTTCGCATGAAATTAGAAAATTAGTTATTAATTTGCATATTGAACGTGGAAAATCTATAAGAAAAACTGCTGAAACAGTTAACTTGAGTCATTCAACAGTTTTCGATATCATTAAACGATATAAAAAGAAGCACATGATTCAGAATAAAAGAAGACTTGGCCGACCATCGAAGCTATCCAATGGAATAAAGCGAATTATCGTTCGAAATATTAAAAAAAATCCAAGAAAGAGTGCTCCTAAAGTTGCTGCTGAATTACAAGCATTATATGGAATAATTGTTAATCCTGAGACTATTAGAAGGGTAATTCGATCTGCTGGATATCACGGTAGAGTAGCCAGGAAAAAATTCTTCGTAAGTGAAAAGAATAGAAAACTCAGATTAGCTTTCGCAAAATCCAACATAAATAAGAATTCTGATTACTGGAATAAAGTAATATTTGCTGATGAGAGTAAATTTAATATATTTGGTTCTGACGGTAGAATCTTGGTGTGGAGAAAACCCAGGGAAGAATTTCGCAAACAAAACTTGCTGCCAACAGTAAAACATGGAGGAGGAGGAGTTATGGTGTGGGGGTGTATGTCGTCCGCTGGAGTTGGTAATCTTGTTTTTATTGACAGTATAATGGATCAGTACAAGTATATTGACATTTTAAACCAAAATTTGAAATCTTCAGCACGAAAATTGAACCTTCACAACGATTTTAAATT
>BMAW01129062.1:57540-69463 GCA_019974015.1 Nephila pilipes | reverse complement strand
TGGCCGTTATAGCCTGGTGGTTATGGTGGCGGCGTTGTTTTTGTCGAGACTTACGTTCGAGCCCTGACATCACGAAATACCCACCATGTAGTGGTTTTGACGCATATTAAATCTGGTCGAACACCCAAGACTTTCTGATTGTGTTTATAGAAGTTTGGAAGGGGAAGGGTGGCCGCGGTAGTCTTGTGGTCATGGTCGCGGACTCGTGGCCGGCGATTTTCGTCGAGTGACCGGGGCTAATGTAAGTTAAATCTGTCGAGACTCAAAGTCTTCTCGTTGGCATGATGAGGAAGTTTGGAGAGGTAGGTGCCAGCTCAGGTGACTGGCACCTCCTCTCCATTATTCAGTGACTGTCGTCACTTGATCGAGATTCAGAATTACGAGGTCCGTCTCCCACAGCCCTCACGTTGCTTCTCCGTGTTCTTAGAAGACTATGCATATTCAATGTGTGCATAATCATAGATTTTGCTCTTTAGTCCTTAGTGGAATAAGGACTTGGACCCGCAACTCGATTCAGTTCCATTTTTGCTGACTTTATTATGACTTTAACACATAGTCAGGTAGCAATATTTATTTTTCTATTGTTGTGTTTTCCTTTTTGCTATACCATCATTCATTATTTGATTCTAATTTTTAATTGAATACACGATTTGCTTTTCGAATAGAAAAAACGCAAGATCATTATTAAATAAGTCTAACAAAAAAAATCAAAAGTATTGACTCGATCAATTATTCACTCGACGATGCATGATGTGTGTGTATTTTTATCCATGACAAATAACAATTATTATTAATTTATTTTTTTGTATTTGAAAGAAACTATATTCAATTGTAAGATTATTATATTTAGTAGTAAAATTTAACTTTTTATAATTCTTCCCTGTCTTGATGTTATTTCCTTAATAAAATAATTTTTATTCTGCTACTGAGACAACACTAAGCAAATAGTATTAATTTGTATACGCTTATCAAAACTAAATTCGAAAATATTCAAAAGTTTATAACATTCATTCAATTCATATTATTGTAGTAATTGTTTAAAATTAAAACCTATATTCAATTTATTGATATCAACTACCATAAACGAAACATCACAGCATGTAAATTGGAGTTCCGAATAAAAATAAAATGCTTATTTCCGTAATTAAGAAAAAAGAACAACACAAATTTTCTTTCTAAAGATAGACTCATTGTTATCTTTAACATGCTTCCTTCATAAATTTTTATTGTTTCTCTTTTAAGAAAACACGCTTTCTGTTTCTCAGAATATGGTCTGAATCGCGTCACTCTGACCCCACCACCAGTTAACGACAATAAACATTTCAACGCTATTTCCTGGAGGCCCTTTTAGGGGCAGCTGTATGTGTAGTATATCTCTGTCACTTGTTTGAGTGTGAAGTGGGCCACATTCTAATTTCAACTAGTGAAATTTTCCAGAAGTATTTGTACCTTTGGAGTTTTCAATGTAGGAATGTTTATAGCGATATAATGACAATTTCAAAGACACGAAATAAAAAATAGAGGGAGCTTTATCAGAGTTTTTAACGAGTTAAATGAATTAAAATATTCAAATTATTCTAATTGAAATTTAAAATCAATTAAATATTTGCAACTAAGGTATAAAAATAAGAATATACATTAAAAATTCGATATTTAGTAAATATTAATCTATCATATATCTCTTAAAATACAATTCTAATAAGGGAGAATATTATTGTCTGACATTATTGTTGACACTTAATTTTCATGATTAAAATATTTATATCCATGTTATTGAAACGTTTATGTCTGAGTTATTAAACGTTTAAATCCAAGTTATTATATATAACGTATATATCACGTTATTAAAATGCTCATATCCATGTTTTTTTTAAGTTTATAATAATCGTATTCTTACAATATTTAAAAATTTGCGAAACATATAAAATAATAAAATATGTATAAAAAAATATTTTAACTTTATTGCATAATCAATGAATTTTCGTAATATGCATTGTTATTAAATATTTTTATATCTATATAATTTTTGTATCGTATTATTGCTTATATTTCATGTAATGTTATAAGAAATTTTATGTCCCAGTTATAACAAAAGTTTATCATACCTTTTTTTTAAAAAAAAAATATTTCATCTAATATAACTGGAAGCGTTTCAGATTTTTCGATATCTGAAAATTAAAAATCTCAACAAAAATATCAAACATAAAAATGTCATTATTTAATACCACTTTCTTATAAAATTATTCAGTTCCTTCTCAATTTTATCAGGCTTCATAATTCAACTTTGATATAAAATGTTATTTAGGATATTTTATTTTTACTAGTTTCCCAATTTTAAAGAATTGTTCGATTTTGAGCATCGTAATATTTAGACACACTATTTTTATGTGTTCCAAGAGTTATTCTTTAAAAAACTGCGAAGAAGGGAAACATACAATATAAAAATATTGTCATATTCTCAAAGATTACAATGCATATATTTTATACTGAATTTTTAATTAAATACTTTCTTTTCAATTTATGATCTGTAACTTTATTTGAAATTCAAAAAATGCTTTGCTTATTAAGAGAGTTGTATCTCTGAAATTAACAATTATGGAATAGTATATTAATGCTTTTCAGTCGTAAAAATAATTAGTTTGAAATAATATTGTTCTAGCGGCAAATATGAGGGCTTTTAATGACGTATCATGTATTTTAGATCTTTGATCAAATGCATCGTCCAATACACCGACCTGGTGGTTCACACATCCTTTGATTGTCATTCAAAATTACAAGATTCATCTCAAACAACTTGCTGGTTATTCTACAGAGAAATAAAAGAAATAGAAATAAATGCTTCTTATTATAAATCTTAAAATGTTAAGTTCAATTCTAAATATGCAACAGAAATTAACACTGTTCCAAATAGCAGTTGCAAAGAATTTTGTGAAAAAAAATTTATAACTAATATAGCTTCTCAAAACGTAAATAAAGCTATTCGGAAAAAATTAATTTTTTTAAAAAAAAAATTGCGCACGTTTTCAGACAATTTATTCATTGCAAATATTTTTTCGAAATATCTAACTAATATACGAGATATATAATGATATATAGTGAATACGGTAAAACATAAATCAAAGCCACACAAAAATGTTATTACATAAATTTCCTTCTAATTTCCGGATATTAAACATTGGAACTAATTTCCATTGTCTTGTATGCCTCTGTTATATTTATTTTTATTGCATAAATTAACCATAAATGTACCATATATTTACAATCGAAGAAAATATATACACAGAAAAAAATTTACACACACACATATATATATAATGAATTAAACGATACAAGTTTTTAATTAGTTTGTAGATAAGGATTTTGATACGTATTAATCTAGTTATTTGCAGTCATGGTCAGAAATAAACTGTAATTCACTGATTTAAACTTCATTTATTTTACGTTCAATGAAAGAGAGAGGAGGCATCATTAAATAGGCGGCAGACGCAACAGACGTCTTTTCGCCTCATTAGCTAGATCAGAAGAAAACATAACTTTTCCTGTTTGGGAAGTTTATGCAAGAATTATTCAGATCATGTGGCATAAAATTTAAGAAAGAAGAGTGTATCAAATGGAGACGAAATGACTGGTAGGGATTATCCCTACGGGTTCGAAACTATAGGATTAGAGGTGTGGCTATTAAATAACGAGACTGACGCTGCAGCAGATGAAGTACGCAAGCGCCAAACGCCAGCGATCGACAGCTGTTTAGCATGAAACTTTCTCTTTCGAATGAAGTGCCTCTAGTTCCTATAAACACAAATCCGTATACCCGGAGCCTTCATTCGTATAAAAGTTTTTTTTTTTTTTTTTTTTTTTTTTTGTTTCGCCGGAAAAATGAAAAGTGAACAACGAATTGTGAAATTTCACATGAAACTTGGAAAAACCGGTACCGAAACTTGTAACGTATTGAAAGAAGTGTACGGCAATGAATATTTATCGCGAGCAGGTGTTTTTCAGTGGTTTAAGCATTTACAAAATGGCCGAGAAGAGTTGAAGACGATTAACGTGTTGGTCGCCCTAAATATCCGTGCGATTCCTGAGACCGTAGGAATTGACCAAAATCCGTACAGCAAATTCTTTTATTAAGACAATGCGCTGGCTCATTCCACATTGTCTGTCAAGAAGTTTCTAGCCAAGTACAGCATCTCAGTATTAGACTTTCTGCCTTATTCGCCGGATCTTGAGCCATGCGACTTCTATCTGTTTCCTAAGGTGAAATCTGCTTTAAAAGAAATAGATCTGAGTCCGTTGAAGCTGTGAAAGAGAAAGCGACACGCGTCCTGAAGGAGCGGACAAATGACTTCCAACACTGTTTCGAACAATGGACAATTCGCATGGAACGTTGTAGGGATAGAGGATAGGTGTATATTGAAGGTGATAAAATGTAAATATGTATGACATCAAAATAAGATTTTTACAGCGTTAATCTCGTTATTTTATAGCCACACCTCGTATGCTGAATCAAGCAGATTTAGAGCGCGTGATCGAATAAATTAAATAATTAAATGGATAGGAAATAAAATGGTAATTTTTACTATGGTAGTTAAAGTATATGAAATTAAATAAATAAATTTAATAGAGTGCATAATATATATATATAGTTTGGATTTCTTTTTGACAGTGTACATTTTGTTGGTAGACTCACGGTTTTCCAACTTTTACCGCCCTTCATATTCATTTAATTTGACGTTGAATAATGTGATTAGATGTTCAAAAAAAACTCTGTAAAACAGAGTTTGAACTTAAAATATGTTTTTTTTCTTCGATATTTGATTTCTTTTAAGTTTCCAAAATATTAAGCATGTATTAAAATTCAATATGACATTTTATACACTTATTTATCTCATGGATTTTTTAAAATGTGTGTTCAAGTATTAATACTGTGAATCTAATTTCCATCTTTCACAACTTAGTTCAATGAGATAGAAAAGCTATTTTGAAGTCGGAAATTCTTCTATATATATATATATATATTTTTTTTTTTGCATCAAAAAACAAAAAGTTAATTTTTTATTGAAAAAGTAAATGAAATTACACATATTATATATAGAAGCTATTTATTTACTGAATAATTTCTGAAAGTAAATACAAATTATAAAACCTTTTAGAAAAATACTTTAAAATGTTTCATTTTTTTTAGTTATAAAAAAATATTTTTTAATTACATGAAAGTCAATAAGTATTTTATTCGTGTAGCCCATATGTTTAAAAATAAAATGTACTTTTTTTAAAAAAAAAAAAAAGTTAATCGGAGCATTTATTTATACAAGCAATATATATGAAATAATAAATTGCAAATAATATTGTTATATATCAGAAAATCATAAGATTTGGGACAGCATAACCATCAAAAATTTAGAAATATCGGGATATCTGATGCATATATATTAAACGCGTACAAAATTAAACAAACTATTCATAATAACGTAAGACAGATAAAAATAACATTTCAAAACAAATCTAAGATATTTTCTGTATTTGTGTGAGACAGATTTGGTTGGTAAAATTGCCTTGTTTCAAATTGCAATCGCAATAACATCGTTATCATTTTTTTTTTTTTTTAAATATAAGGCTAAAATGAAGTCAACTATAAAAATTGAGTCCCATCGACTATAAGGTTGTAATCGGTTTTTTTTTCCGAAGCTGTACACATCAATATAAATACTTTAATTATGCTGTGCGGTTTAATGGTTATTGTAAATATGAAAATATGCAAGTAATTTGTCTATAAAAAAAATCGTTCCTATCCGTAGATGTGAGTACAATTTTTTGGGAGTTCAAAACACACAACAATGATAAAAAAAAAAAATAATAATAACATATATATCTACATATAGTCAGTTTTAACAAATGTTTATAAACTGTGTTTAAAATAAAGTTTTTAAAAAACTAGCGCAAAATTGTTAAAATGTTAATTATTTTTTTTCAAAAATCGCTATTAATGTACACACATAACATCAAATCGAAGAAATAAATTTGTTAGATTATAAGAATTGTATTCTTTTTTGAACTACTATTAAAAGAATGATTAGAAGAATACGTATAAAATCTTATTTAAAATAAGCAATATATTTGTTATAATCTTAAATAAAAAGCAAACGTATGGCATCGAACCGTGAACTATGAAATTATTTAGATTAAATCGTCTTATATCAGTTAGTAAACAACACAGCAATAATATGTATTGATAGGAACAAAAATATAAAATTCCGTGAAGCATGAAAATACAATCGTTATATCCAATTTTCAAAGCGAAAAATTGATAATTCTTAATATTAAGGAGCTAAAAATTTTTTTAAATAAAATTCAATATCTCTAGTTTAATTTTTGAGACAATATTTATTATTTTCAATGCTTTATTGGTGATATGTATTATTTTTAATACAAATAAATTCCTATTCTATTACATTACCGGTATTCTATTTTCTTTTTAATGTGTGAATGTGAAAACAACGATCTCCTAAACATGGTTTAAACACTTTCAAAAAAAAAATTTTTTTGAAAAATATTTACCATTAAAAAACTTTCTGTTTTATCAATAATATTAATTCAGAGAGATTTGAATCATAAATTTAAAATAAATGTAGTCAGGAAACGTATGTAATTTCAATAATATTTCTTTTATATTTTTCATACCTAATAACATATGGCAGTTGCAAGCAATATGGTATAAATTTACGCCGCTCACCCCTGTTAAAAAATAATTCATTAACAAATATAAAACTTCTCATGTTAATAAAAACTTGTAAAACCGTGTTTTGAAAAGTGTTATTGTTCATTTCATTTCACGTATAACCACAACTTTTGGCACATCTGTCCTGTATTCACGTTTTCACTGTATACGTTTTCATTCACCCCCCATAATGACATATACCCTTTAAAAATGGTTTATGAACTACGCAGTTGGATATTTTATTAGAAACGAAAAAAAGCAAAATGTAAAAGGATGGTATCATCTTCAGCTATCTTCTAAAAGCCTACGCTTTA
Organism: Nephila pilipes; assembly: GCA_019974015.1. Lineage (NCBI taxonomy): Eukaryota > Metazoa > Arthropoda > Arachnida > Araneae > Nephilidae > Nephila > Nephila pilipes. The sequence goes on along the minus strand of BMAW01129062.1, from coordinate 62,434 downwards.
CTAACACCAATATAGAATGTTTTGGGGAAGGGAAAACGTTGCTACGCTATAAAATATTTACCTTTTGAACAGCATCTTCGTGTTTACGATACCATGACAGACATCTATTGCTGCATTTACCAGATTAGATGACAGGAAAGTTGCGCCATCTGGAGTTGAATCCTTCAACTATTTTGGATCGATTATTTTTCAAAACACTATTCCATTTTTTTTTTTTGGTTCTAATTTGTGTTCTTTGATTATTTTTATTTAATTAAAATCCGAGCGAATATTTAAAAAAATGCATGTATTTACTAATTAGAGAATCAACTTTTTAATATTTTAATTTTATAGTTTTTCTGTCGCAATTAAATTCATGGAAGCAACTTTTTTTCCCCGCTATTTTTTAAAAATAAATATCAAAATCTGTATTCCTGCGTCTTTAAAAGCTAAAGGAGAAGAAATAATTAGAGGGGGGGGGGAGAAGAAACAATAGATTCAAAAAGAAAGTAGATTAATTTAAAATATTCATTCCCCCCTCAAATATGCAATTAATGTAATTTGATAAAACTTTTTTTTTTCTCTCTCTCTCATCATTCTCCGTAAAAAAAATTCTTTTTGATTACTTTTGTGTTTAAAAAAAATACGCGCGTTCCAAAATCTGAAGTTAGTATGATTTTGAAACATACCCAATCAAACGGGAAAAAAAAATTATAAGCAATTATGAGCTTTCCTTCAAAATTAGTCTCTTTTATAGGTAGCTTTTCAACACAGTTAAAGAAAGAAAAAAAAAACACATACCTCTATTTTGATAATTTTTAAAAAGCACAATTTTGACAAAAAGGGAATCTTTATTTCAATAAATAAAAATTCTATTCTTTAAAACAATATATAATGGGAAAAATGAGTTTCAGTAATAATTAAAACCTAGCTTAAATTTTTCATTTTTTTTCTCCCGAGATAAGATGCAAGCTCCATAATTAAAATCAAAATTCTTTCAGTCCTACAGGAAATTTATGCGATTTTTTTTTTTTTTAATTACCTGGAAGCGTAAGTTTTCTTTTCTTTCTTTCTTTCTTTTTTTTCTATTTTTTTTACTATTTTTTCGTCCATTTCTTTCTTTTTATTATTATTGTTATTGCTTTCGTGAGGTTTTGCTGTCTGAAACCGCATTCAAAAATATTGATACTAAAATAAATCTAAAAAAGCTTTAAAAAAACCCACTTATTTGAAAATAGAGAGGAAGAAAAAAAGAATGCGATTTATTTTAAAGCATTTTTACGAAATTCTTTTTCTCGAAATTTTTACTTAAGCAATACATTGTCCTCTTTTTAATCTTTGAGGGTTCAAAAAATGATCTTACTCTATTAAACTAGGAATAGCATTGAAATTCATAAGAAACTATTGTTGACGGTTCTTTTTTAAACTATAATCAAGTGATGCTGATGGTGTGTTTCGCTGTCTCTGTCTCAAAAAAAAAAAAAAAAAAAGAAAAAGAAAAAGAAAAAAAAGAGTGAACACACACTAAATTATGAACCTTTACTGAATTTTTATTCTCAATAGCAATGAAATTTGTTTAGAATCGAATAAGGATCATATTTTTGTCTCCGCTTTCCTTTGATGCCTTTTATTCAACTTAATGTTTTTGAGAACCTGTGCTATTAAATTTTTTGAGTTTTAAATATATTAAGACTCTCAAAGAATGTAGCTAAATTTAACTACTTGACATTTAAAACATAAGAAACGTTTCGTTATGAAATCAAAATGCAAAATTTAAAGTTTAATAAAGTAGTCTTAGCTCGCTATGGTATGTAACAGGTCAATTGAAAAGTCCCCGGCCTGACACATAGATGGAGCTACTAGAATTAAATCCATATGTTTTTTAGTTAGCCCTAACCCTCAAAAGATGCGTGTATAAATTTGACAGCTATCGGATCATTTGTTTGTGAATTATAGCCTTTTGAGTGAAGCAACTTTTGTTATTGTGAAAAAAATGGATAAAAAGGAATTTCGCGTGTTGATAAAATATTGCTTTTTGAAGGGAAAAAATACAGTTGAAGCAAAAACTTGGCTTGATGCCGAGTTTCTGGACACTGCCCCAGGAAAATCAATCATCAAGGATTGGTATGCTAAGTTTAGACGTGGTGAAATGAGCACCGAAGATGGTGAACGCCCAAAAGAGGTTGTTACCGACGAAAACATTAAAAAAATCCACAAAATGATTTTGAATGACCATAAATTGAAATTGAATGAAATAGCAGACACCCTAAAGATATCAACTGAACGTGTACATCATATCATTCACGAATATTTGGGTATGAGACGCAAAGTGGGTGCCGCGCGAGCTCACTCTTGACCAAAAACAACGACGAGTTGATGATTCGGAGCAATGTTTGAAGATGATCAAGCGTAATAAATCCGAGTTTTTGCGTCGATATGTGACAATGGATGAAACATGGCTCCATCATTTCACTCCGAAGTCCAATCGACGGTCATCCGAGTGGACTGCATACGATGAACCCGCTCTAAAGCGTGGGAAAACGCAACAGTCGGCTGGCAAGGTTATGTCGTCTGTATTTTGGGATGCGCATGGAATAATTTTCATTGACTACCTTGAAAAAGGAAGGACCATCAACAGCGACTATGACATAGCGTTATTAGACCGTTTGAAGGACGAAATCGCCGATAAACGGCCGCATTTGAAGAAAAAGAAAGTGCTGCTCCACCAAGACAATGCACCGTGTCACAAGTCAGTGAAAACGATGGCAAAAATCCATGAATTGGGCTTCGAATTGCTTCCTCATCCACCGTATTCTCCAGATCTGGACCCCAGCGACTATTTCCTGTTCTCAGATCTCAAAAGAATGCTCGCTAGGAAGAAATTTTCGTCGAATGAAGAGGTGATCGCCGAAACTGAGGCCTATTTTGAAGCGAAGGACAAATCGTACTACAAAAATGGTATCGAAAAGTTGGAAGGTCGCTATAATCAGTGTATTTCCTTGAAGGGAATTATGTTGAATAAAAAAAACTAATTTTGCCAAAAAAATGTGTTTTACTATGGTAGGCCGGGGACTTTTCAATTGACCTGTTACTACGAATGAAAACTTTATAAATTGTTGACGTTCATAAAGTTGGAATCGGTATGATAAGTTAACTAAACACTTATCTTTAAAAGAAACAAAGAAAAAGAAATTCATTGATATTTTTTGAATAATGGAACATTTTATGCAATTATTGAAATTTTTTTGAATCGAGTGGTTATGGCTTCGTAAACTGCTGATGGTAATCTCAATTGGGTCAAAAATATTTAATTTAGATAATGAATTTTAAAAAAAAGCATTAGTCTCTAATCTATTCATTATCTTTAATTTTATATACATTTTCTGTACTACGGAATTATAGAATAGTAATTTTGGTTAAGCTGAGCCGTAAATCATATTTATTTATTGAAAAAAGTACCACTAAACTCTTTACGAGGTGCGGTTATTAAATAACTGGACTAACGCTGTAAAACATTTTATTTTAATATCATGCATATTTAACTATTATCACCTTCAATATACACCCCTCCTCTATCCTTTCAACACTTCCATTGACCGAGAGAAGAAGACTTCTGTCAGCTCTTTCAGGACGCGTGCCGCTTTCTCTTTCACAGTTTCAACGGACTCAAATCTTGTTCCTTTTAATGCAGATTTCACCTTAGGAAACAGATAGAAGTCGCATGACTCAAGATCCTGTGAATAAGGCCGATGATTTAACACTGGGATGCTGCACTTGGCTAGAAACCTCTTGACTGACAATGTGGAATAAGCGGCGTATTGTTTTGGTTGAAAAATTTGCCGTTTGGACTCTGTCAATTCCTACTGCCTCAGCAATAGCATGAATACTTAACCGACGGTGAGATCGAACCCTATTGCCAATTGTTTCGATGTTATCATCCGTTTTTGACATGACTAGGTCTTGAATCAACTTCAACGTCTTCTCGAACATCTTCAAAATGTTATTTTTATCCAATGGTTTCATTTTTAGCAACAAAAAAAACTTGTGTTTATTAAGAGAAACGGGGGGGGGGGGAAATGAGCTGAGATTTTAAACACTTATTTTTACAAGGCTTAACTCCTGAAAGAAATCAAAGAAAGAAAGTTGGATAACGTTCTAGGCACATCTTTTTGGAACAATTGGGTAAAGGAGTTTAAATGAGGTCATACAATCACGAAAGAGGAATGTCGTTCGGGATGTCCCGAAGAAGCGACTACTCCCAGAATGATTGACAAAATCCACGACTTGGTTTTGAGGGATCGACGAATCAAAGAGCACAAAATAATTGAGCCCACTGGCATATCGCAAGGTACAGAGTTTTCAAATTTGTACGAAAAATTAGGAGAGGAAAAAAATCTCGACTAGATGGGTGCCGCATTTGCTCTCAGTAGAAATTAAAAACTGTCGTGTGGTCAAATCTTAGTCTATTTTGGAGCTTTTTCGTTGCATTCCTGTCGAGTTTCTGCGCCGATACATGCCAGAGGATAAAACGTAGATTCGCGACTGCACTCCAGATACAAAGGAACAGTCTAAACAGTGGGTTTATGAAGGCGAACGGGCTCCGAGGAAAGCAAAGAGGGTGATGACCATGGTTTTTTGGGATGCACTCGGAATCATCTACACCGATTACTTGGAAAAAGAAAAAAAAAACAAAAACCGATAACTGGAGAGTATTATGCGTCGTTATTGCACCGGTTGAGAAAAAGAAATCAGGGGGGGGGGCCAAATGTCCTCATTTGAAAAAGATCCTCATCCATCAAAACAATGTACGGGTGCACACCTGTACTGTTTCAATGGCCAAAATCATGGAATTAAAGTTTGAACTACTACAATATATATATATATATATATATATATATATATATATATATATATA
>BMAW01129062.1:33619-57440 GCA_019974015.1 Nephila pilipes | reverse complement strand
TATATATATGTATGTATTTAATTTCGAATTTAAAAAAAAATTGACTCGGCAGACAATGGTTCACGTCGAACGAAGAAGTAATCGCACAAACAGATGCCTATTTTGAGGATCTTCCGACGAAATCTTACTTTTCAGGTGACTTTAAAAAGTTGGAGAAACGCTTGGAAAAAGTGTATAGAGTTAAAAGGAGAAAATGTTGAAAAAAAATCTACCGAAGTAATTTGTTTTTCAATAGATTTATTGAACAAGCCTCGTATATCAATATGTTTTTTTATTTTACTATATACGAACTTCATTTTCAAGCTATTATATTATCATATCCAATGTAATGTTTAAGTTTTTTCTATGTTATATTTGAATTATATTTTGGAATAATTGTACTTTCGAGCTACCATTGTTGTCTTAATTATTTTTCTGTCTGTTTAAAGGAAGCAAAACTTTCTAAATATACACACAGAAGTGCCTTAAGAAAATTAAAATATTTAAAACTATTTAATATAAGAAATGAAATTTTTATCTTAAAGTACTATTCTTTTGATCACATTAAAAAAAATTTCGTTTCCTTTTCCCACTGCATTTTAGCAAACAGGAGGGCCAAGAAATCTTTATTTGTCCCCGGGAGCTGAAAACCCTAGCCGAGCCTCTGATTATGCAGACATGGAAATTCTGAATATAGCATTCTGAATAGTGTCTCGTTAGCATCGAAATTCTATTACCTAAAATACTGATGGTATCGACACTATAAATACTGATAACGAGTTATTTAATTAAATATTTTTTTATATATTTTATATTCTATATCAATATTGTTGATGTTTTTCAATAGCATATACATATTAGACTGAAATTTTAAGGATATTAATTCATAGTTTGCAGTAAACAGAAATTGCATGAGATATACGACGTTTTATCCATCTCTATCTTTTCTTAACTCCATTTATTTTAATTATAATATAATTGAATAATCTAATAAAAGAAACATTTAACAATCTAATACAAGGAATTTTATAACTATATTATATGCAGAAAATGCCATCCTATAATATTAATATAGTATAAATGTGTCTCCTCAATTAGAAAAATCATGTTCCACCGTACAAAAAATTCTATGTTTTGAAGTTTTATTTTTATTATTTAGAAATTTTTCTCATGTAATAATTGAAAAAATTTCAAAATTTGATGCACAGAAATTTTTTCGAATTACAGAAGCAATTTTTCAGCGTTTGATAAATAGAGGTTCTATGTACAATATCAAATTGAAAAGAGAGTCATTTATAAAAATAAATAAAAACTTTAAAAAAAGAAAAAGAAATATAGTAATAAAAAATAAAATAAATAATTTCTTTTGAATTGAAGAGCTCTGGTAAATATTTTACTGTTGAAAATGAGACATTCATCTCAAATATTCACGCCTAACTTTTCTCAATCGAGTTTAATAGGACGAGTTGTCGATAGATGGCGCTAACACTCAAGATTCTTGGGGAAAACTGGAATGCTCGAAAAACTTGTTCCTTTGTTCTATTTCAAAGATGTTAGTATTTCTTTAAAATCTTTTTATTTGATTAAATAATTCAAAAAAAACTGTGAAAGAAAAGGTATTCAGACCTTTTCTTTCACAGTCACAGAATTAGATTCAAAGTAAACGCTTAAAAACTCTCTTATAGGGAAAACAATTATTGAGTGGTATTACGGTATTGAGTAGTCCATCCTAGGTAGGAGATGCATTTGAGTAGGGTCGCCCTAAATAGTAGCCAAAATTTAGGAGTAGCAGAGCAGCCTGAACTGGAGTGTAAAATAAATAAATACAAACCACAAAAATGTATATAGTATTGTATCAGTTTTGTTTATCGTTTTAAAAGAACACCTGTATTATTTCTGAAAAAAATAGGTATTAGTTTTAGTTTGTCAGTTCGTTGTGGTGTTAGTTAAAATATGAATTTTGTTTTCAATAAAACAATCTTATTATTACTGCCTTTATATCTGTATTATTATTGTCTCAACTTTATTATGTGTGATTTTACAATTGACACGGTTCATTTATAACTTTTTTTTTTTTTTTTTTTAAAATTGGGTTTGTAATTTTTTAAATTTTTCAAGGTTCCTTTTAAAGTTTTTTTTTTTTTTTTTTGAAACTTGGGGTTGGAAATTTTCAGATTTGCTTACTGCTCCAATAACGCAAATCTTATTTGAACAATGATTTTTTGGAAAATCATTGTAAAGAAATATGTTCATTTTTTTGCAATAAATTTCTTGCTGGTATAATTTATAAATACTTTTTAGTATAAAAATATGCTAACAATTTTTTAAAAATGTACCATGATCAGTTGTGCTGCCGCGGCCGATTCATGTTGAATCTATCTGTTTCAAAATTCTCTCATTAACGTAGTGTGAAAGTTTGGAGAGGGAGATGTCAGCCCTGGTGTCGTCCTCGTTACTTGACCGTGAATCAAAATTACGAAGTCCACCGCCAATAACACTCGTGTTGCTTTTAGTGCGATGTAAATAAAGCCACTCAATCAATCATAATAAAGTATACCTTTCAAAAAATGTCTTTCAATTTTTTGAAGAAAAAGTCAACGAAATTATTTTTAACTTATTCATTATATACTCATAAATCATTATTTAACCCATCAATGATTTTCACCTGGTTATTGCGTTCATTAATTTTATTCAAAAGTGTTAAAGTGAAAAAAGTCCAAAGATTTCCCAAAGTCCCAAAGTGAAAGCTTTCAAAGCGAATTTCATTAAATACTAATTGGTTGTGTTAGAAGAGAAGCAGGTTTAGCTAATGATCTTATCTAATAATTTGTAACTAGGATGATGTCCTTACCTAATAATTTGTTCTTTTAAAATAAAATAAAACTCTAAGATTAGTCAAAGATTTTTAATTAGATCAAAGATTAAATCTAAGATTTTATTAGATTTAAATAAAATTTATAACAAAATTATAAATATAAGGAGAAAAGTACAAAGATATGAAAATATATTGCTTAGAGTAAAAAAAATAAATAAATAAAACTAAAAAAAACTAGGGGCACTGGCACAGTGTTTCCAAAAATAAATTGTTACAGCTTAGATAGCTTCTTATTCAACGAAAGGACTAGTTATATTTATGAAATCTGTCAGTATGTTTTCCACACATTCCGAAGGGCACTTTTTAGTTCACTTTTCTCTTAATCTACTTTTCCTGCAACTTTTTGTCCATATACCCCCTAACTTTTCCATTATATTTAAATCTGAACTTTGAAGAGGATGGGATACTATACTTATTGTACTTTATACAATAACAATCGTTTACATCCGACCGTTGTACTTAAGATCTTTGTCTTGAACCAAAGAATAATTTTTATTTAAATCCAATGTTACGCCTGTTTCTGCTAATGTTCTTTTAGGGCAAGGTCTTCAACCTGGGTTCCGTGGAACTCTAGGGTTCCTTGGAACTTTGACAGGGGTTCCGCAAGAGATCACTGTATGCTTAACCAAAGCGCCAAAGTTTTAGTAACCTTTTTAATTTTTTATAAAAGAACGAATTTTTAAAGGTAGTTTACTTGTAAAAGTAAATATAAATAAATATTTAATGGATAAAGTAAAAGATGAAAATTCGTAAAAGTCACATGCTTCAAATGCATTAATCGAGACGCATTAGATCACATATTAGTCTTCATTCTTTGGCTCAGGTAAAGAATCGCCCACTTATTTCATTATTTCAAAGTTCAATTGATGCCATCCTTTTAAAATTGAAATATTGGGCAGATTGCATTTTGAGAGATAATATTAAAGATTTTCCTAATTTGCATTCTATTTTAGTAGACGGTAACGCTGATCCCGATAAAAATGTAAAAGTTAGTTCCGTCCAACATTTATTAGATCTGCAAGAAACATTTCCTGAATATTTACCTGTTCAAAAAGAAAAATTATCTTGGATCAAAAAACCTTCTCAAGACTATGACACTTCCAAACTCCAAGTAAAAGGAAGAGAATAACAAATTGATACATCGACCAACACTCAATTGAAACTAAATTTTAGTCAATTTGATATTATGCATTTTTGGAATTATATCAGAAAAGAATATCCTGAAATTGCCAAAAGAGCCATGAAACATCTAATGTCATATGTTTCAAGCTATGTATGCGAAAAATCATTGTCTTTGTATGCTGCGACGAAAACAAAATATAGGAACAGATTGGATGCAGAAGATGAATTAGGTTTCATATTTCAACAATTATTCCAGACGTAAACATACTCTACAATAAAAGATAATTATAGCCAAGCCATTAAAAATATTCTTTTTATTAATTTGCTATGATTTAAAATGTTGTTGCTTTAGTTTATTATTCATAGCATATATTTTAGAAAACCAAAAATAAATAAATGAATAAATAAAAAATAAAAAAAGAACCATTAGCTTCTTTACCATTCATTATCTTATTAAGATGTTTCTGTTGTGATAAAATAGAGATACAATAATAATTATGTAAATTTGAGTAGGTTAAAGTTTTGATATACTATTTTTTCTTCTCTTTGATCAAGATATTCTTTCAAGAAAATGGTAAGCTCAAAAGTTCAAAAAGTTGAATACCCTTCTTTTAGAGTATCTAAGTACAGCATTTTGCTCATTGCACCTTTGATGAAAACCAAATTTCCACCAGTGGCGTAACCTGGATTTCTGCCACCCGGAGCGAACCTTAAATTTGCCTCCTCCTTTAGAAATAAAATTATAATATCACGATTTCATTAACCGGGCATCAATTTAAATATTTATAGTTTAATACGTCAAAATGAATGAATAAAACTCTACGTGGGTAACTCTAATTTGAAAAATTTCACATAGTTATTCGTTGCGCATTGTAAAAATTAAACCTCAGTTCAAAAGTATATAAGATATGGGTCTCTATTCGAAGAAAAGGTAGTATTTTATACTATCGCATAATGTATATCTAGTTCAGAAAAAAAACAATAAATATGTGACTCAATTTATGTATTATTCATACAATTCGGTTTAAACATCTATCTCGTTATTCGATGATAAGTTTGGTTTCCTTGGTGGTGAAATTAAGAGAGTATCTCAAAAATAAGATAGAAGTTCTTAAGTTGAAGCCTAAATCTATTTTTAAAGTATTGAATGTGATTCTATTAACTAATTCCTGGATCTTATGAATGAAGTTAAACAATTTTTTCAATAATACTATATTTTCGAAAATTAATCATACGTTTTAAGTATACGGCTGTATAAAATTAAAATGTCTTAATTGAGAAGATTTTTATAAGATAACGAGTAATATCTGATGCACCCATTCTTCTTAACTTCGAAAATTGTATCAATCCTGATGGAAGGATAAAAAAATTTTAATGAGGACCGATTTTCAAATAATGTTTTGCGTAAACTTAAATAAACCCCAAATTTTCCACCAAGGAAAGATTGATTTAGCAAATGAAATAGCTCAGTGGTAGATATAAATTTAAGACCAATATGCGTGAAGTCTGCAGTTCATTAATTTCAGAAATTTATCAAAATATTTCGTAATTAAAAAATTACTGTTTTTTAAAAAAATTAGAATTTATAAAATAACAATTATTTATTTTTTCTCAATGAAGATATAACTAATGATGAAATGTTATATTAAGCATAACAGAAATTAAAGTTCAATAATACTGAACATTATATTTAATTTCTTCACAAGGGGAATTTAAAAACTTAACAATCATTATAAACTTAACAATTAAACTCAAAGTATTATACTCATTATATATATATATAATGAGTATAATACTTTGACAAAAATATATAATTTTGATGAACAGCACTAAAAATTTATTGAAGTATTTTAGTACAATTTTTCAATGACACACAAACAAATGAATAAACATATTAATTTCCAAAAGAATCTATAATGACTATTAAATAATCACAAACACACATAGACGTGATGTAATATTCGCCAGAACTATGCTTAGCGAAGCGGAAATCATAAGCAAGAGTGAAGCGAAGGGAATAAAAATTCGCTCTCTAGTTGTGCAATTAAAAATTTGTTTGAAATCTCACTAATAAATATTTACCCCTGTTCTATTACAAAGGGGAGATATATGCTCATTCCGTTTACTGTATGATTCCCTTCTCATTTGGATTGAGAGATTTCTGGTTGAAACGATTTAAAAAAAATTTTAAAAAATCGAAAATTGTCATATTTTAGCACTACTTTCAAAAATTCATTGAGTATTAGCTGATTAATTTACACACTGAAAGGTACACAAGGATTGTAATTTTTCAGCATTTAGATCAAGACCTACTCCGTTGAGCATACAAAAATACGCTTCAACACTATCAATAAGAAAAAAATTTCAAAACAGAGAAGAAAATTATTAAAAAATATAAATAATTAATTTCAAGAAAATAAGTTCAAAGGGAAATTTTTTAAAAGAAATCGATACTACTACCATCTGTTGATGATGAAAAATAATGAAAAAGGGGAATTTTGAAAAAATGTTACCTTGCTTACAGCCCCTATCACACATGAGCAAAATTTTAGGGCGATACGATGAACTGTGCTGATTTATGCAACGGACAAATACAAACACATACACTCATATAAGCGTTCAAATTTATACATTAGATATAACAATATTACCAGTATAAAATTACAGAATGTGATTATTTATTTTATCTGAACATATAACTACTTTTCTTTTTAAATTTAGAAAAGCATTTGACCATAAATTAATAATATATTGTACCTGAGAATACTTCAGATAGATTTACAGTTAAAAACGTTTATCAAGAAAACGCTTAGCATGAAAAGTCAGAGAATACGAAAGAGAAATGTGGTCGTGACAAAATACTATGTAATTTCATACATTCTCTTTTTCATTTAATACGAAACAGAAGAAGATTTCACTTTTGGAATTAATTTTTTTCGAGTTATTTTTTCCCCTTCGTTAGATGGAATAAATAATAATAATTATTGCTACTATATCTACATTATTAAACTGTATTATAGTATCTTTGGATGTATGTGTGTGTATGAATTTGTTGCAGTCGATGACGATGTGTGTTCGGAGCTGATTGTGACAGATGAAATATTTTGGATTTAGCTCAGAACATCCCATTGATGCAGATTCAGACGCCGACTGTGCGGTTCTTTTTTTTTTTAATACATTTTTTAAAATATGTATAAATACTTGAAGTGTAAATAGTATATCTAATATGATGTGTTGGACAAAATATATCATATGTACATACTTTCAATATTCATGTGTGTCAGGTAATCGAATTAATAAAATTTGACTAAATCGAAAGTATTCATGCACAACTTAACACGAAATTCTTTTAGCATAAAAAATTATTTTAGTCCCCTCAATTTCGTGTTAAATGTTTTTCACTGTATACATATTTTAATATAATTTAGTACAATTTTCAGAACTATCGATGTTCTTCTTTATTCAATGTTTTTACTTCCAACACGATGGAAATGTGAAATGAATCACTAAGTGATAAAAAAATATAAATGAAAAAAATAACGTCTTGGAGGTGCGGGGGATCGAACCCCGGGCCTTTCACATGCAAAGCGAACGCTCTACCACTGAGCTACACCCCCTGTCGATCAACGTAAATGGATTCAAAAAACAGGTATAAGATACAGCAAGGTAGAAATCGTGACCTACTTTCATCTACAGGTGATTTTGAAACGTACTTGTTTGTGTAAGAATCATAACGCAGGATTGAAAATAATCGTCATTGGCGACATGTTTGTTTGCATTAGAATATCTGCTTGAGATTGAATTATAGCCTCTTTGATGCTCCATATAATCTAATCATTCTATTTACATGGGAAAAATATTTATAAATCCCGATATACTGCCAATCGAACTGTCTAAAAACAGGATTACTAAAAAATAGAAAAATTATTCATTCAGAGCAAAATAAACAAACAAACAAAAATGTTTCATGCTAAGTTTTGTAAAGAAACAGATTTAGTCATTAAAGTTGCTAAACTTTTAAAAAAAAATTATTATTAAATTATTCGATTAAATAATAGATATTTTGTGTCCCCCCCACACACACCTGTCATTTTTAAGGCAGTATAAGTTAACTCTTCTTTTTTACTAGTGTAATTTTTTTCCACGATTTTACAAAATTATAAAATAGTCTTTAAAATATATCACAAAAAAATGATGAAAAAGAAAGAAGCGAATCGTTTTCTGATTCTACTGAAGATCCGCTATACAGCGGGGTTGATGACGTTAAATCTGTCGAGGTTTAAATTCCTTACTTTGGCGTGGTGTGGAAGTTAGGATAAAGGGTTCCAGTTCAGATGTCCTCCTCGGCACTTAACAGTGGTTCAGAACTAGGCCGAAAGCTCTAGTGGGGCTTCGTAGGAAGAAGTTAGCAATCTATTCCAATGGGTAAAAGGCGGGAACTTTTTGATCAGTGTTACTCTATTTGAGACCGATTCACCAAAGTCTAATGGGAGCTGTTGTACGTTAAATTGTACAGGGTTTGTAAATGGTTTGGAGTATGCAAGGCAGAAGATTAAAGTACCCACTATAAATATCACAAAGTTTTTTTATATTCTAAATCTTTCTGCTATTTTCTTAAGAAATATCTCAAAATTATTCTCATGTACAGAAGCTTCTCAATTTGGCTGTGTTCGAAGACAGCTGCATTGAAAAATGCGTGCACTTCATTGAACGCAATCTCCAACAAGTACCAAAAGGTTTGCGAGAGATTAATTAGTTTTAAATAAAGGGTTCTACAAGTGACACGAAGACCTATAATTTTTAATTTGAAATCGCTGCTAGAGATTATTAGGTAAAATTGATAACTTAAGTTGTTCTATGTTATGGAATGTACATAACATACTATTTTGTTAAAATTCTTCATGTATGTATATGTAATGTTTTTACCTTAATGTAATTTAATTTCTTAATTTATCCTATACTTTAACTGTCGTAGAAAGGAGTTCAACTTTATTTTTTGATACTATTCCATTTAATCTTTCTATTTATGTCATCACGCATTCTACCGAAATTTTAAGATCAGCATTTCCCACGCTTTGAACTAATAGAAATATTTCCTTATAGTCAATTAGTCTCAATGTAAAATATCTAAAGATCCTTACGTCTACTGTCATATGATCTACCAAAATCCAAACTTGACTTCAAGCTGGTCACCACATTATTGGAAAATTCCTTGCCATTGACAGACTGTAATATAACCAAGGAACGAGAACATATCCACTAGGTTGTTGGCTACTTTTTCGGTTCTTTTTGACGTTAGAGACTTAAGAATCACAAATTTTGTAAAATGATCTTGGTATACCATAATTAATAATAACTCTGAGTCCATGGCGTAATACTGTATAGTACTGACGCCTTTTTTAACAGGATAAATGAGTTTACTTTTGATTTCTACAATCATCACATCATAGCGATTGGGTAACCAATAGTCCCTGGGTTCCTTCTTAGTCGTCATTTCGGTATTTTGTATATCATTTATTAACTTGTGCTAAGTTGCTTAGGCTAAGAAAATACCGTTTTTTGCAGCATTAACTGGAAATTTTGACAGCTCATCATCCAATCATTGTTTCATGTCAATAGACTATGATGCCTTTTCCAACACTACAGCTTGACCCTCCATTTTCATGGAGCACGGTAAAAAATTAATATTTTGTTGAACAAATTTAAGTAAAATTGCGTATTTTGACACTCCCGATAAAACCGTAAAGTGCAACTAACAAATTGTAAGCCCGAATCGCGTGTTAAAAGTCACGTGCCTTGACACGTGATATTCGAAATGAATCGGAGATGTATTTCCTACTTTGCCAGCTTCTCATTTGGCATTCTACGGAATGATTTGGAAATATGAATTGTTTCACACATTGCTGGCTAGTTTGAGGCCTTCTATAGAATGCCAATTTTCAAACTTTGCCGGTAACACCCCCCTCCTCACATACACACACACTTTTTTTTTTTTTTTTTTTTTTTTTTACTCACACACATATATATATATATATATATATATATATATATACATTCAAATTCTATATTTATATATATTTTAAAAAAACATACAAAAAATCAAAACTGAACCAACGAGAAAGAAGACATATTCCAACTTATAAAAATAAACAGATCAAACATTGTACACAGAAAAATGAATGAAAATAAAATATTCAAATTGAACTTTAAGAAGACACTTCAGTAATAATTAAAATAACGTAAATATCTTTTTAAACCAAACCTTTATTTAAACAGGGACTAAAAGGTGCTAAAAAATTTCATATGTAAAGTGACATATAATTCTTATAAATACTTGAGGCCCTTAACTAAGATGCCTAGAGAATTCCCATTAAATTAAGTACTATAGCTGCTTATGTATACTTGTATATGATATCAAAAGAAGTATGAACGCCTTTAGCTTTTATATATCATTTTACATTTAAAAATATTATTTTTTCCTTTCAGTCCATCTTTAAATAAAAACTTCATTTACAAATGTTTTTAATTAAATTTATGTAACTCTTTTTAGCCTGGAGATTTACGACTAGGAAAGCAACTACGTGAGTTATACGCATGTGCACAGTTTCAATACAATTGCTAAGTTTGGGTTCCGAGCACCCAGGCCCCCTTCCACTCAAGTCCGTCACTGCTTGAGTATCCCATAACATAATGTCATTGGAGCTATACATGCATGCAAAATTTCACTTTGATCGGATGACAGGGAGTGAGTTAAAATTCGAGATCAAATTTTGAACTGGAAAAACTTATACAAGTATAAATACACGCAAAGTGTGCAAAAATTAAGGACGAAGTCGAAAAATTAGCATATCAGGCAGAGTGGACTGAAAGACCAATAGGGAGATAACTAGGTTCGATAGCACATGCGCAGATATACAGCTAAACGTAAAAATAGCTCAAAATAGCTCCGATCACAACGTATTCAAATTTAAGACTCGCACTTACTCATTTTTAGTAACAGGCACGTACTCAAAATGGAAACTTCACGTACTCATTTTTGAAGATATTTCTGTATCAAATATGAGTGTGGAATAGAAAAATGAGTGTCATGTATTTATTTGTGAATCTGTTACTGCATCAAATATGAGTATAAAACAATCAAGTGAGTATGTTTCGAATTTATTTTCGATAATGTTGATGTAACGAATAAGAATTTTAAACAGAAAAATATATATCAATTTAAATAAGCACCCCTTTATTTGCATATATCATTTTCTTCATCTTACATATTATTTAATATACACTTTATGAAGTTTTTGTTGCTAAACTTCGAATCAAAATTCTTGCATTTACTGTTTATAACAAAACCGTTACTTTTAGATACAAAAATGCAACTGTTACGTGATCCTAAACTGTACGTTGAACTTATACTTCAAATTTAAATCAATTCGAGTGGTTTAGTAAATCTTTAATTAACGAAAATAGATTCGATTCAAGAGTTGATTCTTTTCAAAACAAATGTGTAAGGAATTTGAGTTATTAGTTCGAGAAGCAATTTAGCTCATTAAAAATTATACTTATGATTTTAGAAACAATATATAGTTTTGTGAAAATATATAGTTTGTCTCCTATACATGCAGAAAATTGAGTTTTATTTAAAGTTCAGTCATTTGAAAAAAAATTATTGCAAATATATTGGTAACACTATAATGAATATCAGATTTTCCATAGCAAAAACATAGTGTACAGCATTATTTTTCATCTAATATATATATATATATATTGATGACATTATTTTTCATCATATATATATATATATTTCCTTTTGAATTAACATCATTACAAAGCTAATACCTAAAATTAATGATTCGCTGTACAGAGCAAAAATAAAACCAAATCATATTTCTTAAAAATTTATTCTGAATATCATATACATACATATCAGACATTTAAAAATAAAACAAATAAAACATTCCATAATTTTAAACACAAGAATATTAAAACAAAAGTTTTTTTTTTTTTAACTCCTACAGATGAAGGCATGTCGTTTTAAAACAACGCTCATAAACACTGCTGTCTAATCCATACCATAGTCCGACTCCACCCCATTTGTACAACATTGCTTATGTTTTAATGTAGCGTACAATGAAATATTTAAAATGTAGGAAGTTCTAATATGTAAACAAATAGATTTTGTACTTCTTTCAAATCAACAACATTTTGTCAAGGTTCTAAATTTGAGTGAAAATGCAAATCAACACAGTGCTGTTTCAACTAAATATGTTATTTATGCATTGTCATTATGTAGACAATTCTTTAATCTTTCGAAAGAGAGGCAAGTCATCTACGCAACCAATTAATACACCTATATTTTTGGAATATACTTTACTATTATAGAATAAACTATTGCATGTAAGAATTTCTCCTTGGTCTGTTAAACCATCCATTCTACATAGCAGTTCTTGCTGCTTTGAATTAAGAACTTTGATGCACTTTGATCCCAAGACATTTGTTATACAAGGAATTCTAAAGTTTTTTTTACTAAACACATGTGCCATTTTTAATTGGTGTTATGGATTAAAATTTACTTGAACAGAGCTGGTCTCCTTATAATTATATAAAAATATCAATTTAACAAGATTTTTTTTAGAAATATCACAAGTGTTTTCAATTAAAGCAAAGCAGTACGGCTATATGACAGCATAGCTTTCTTTTGCATTACGTATTATACAATAACATAAATGTAATTTAAAGAATATGGACCAATTCATAATTAAGACAAAATATCCATTATGCATTAGTTAGCAAGTACAATTAGTTTTTATACATAATGTCGCATTTTGTAAAGAAATTTTGGAATATAGAATAATAAAATGTATTGAAACTGATTAACGTGTTTCATTTTACCAATTGATATTGTTCATTTTGTAACTTCTGATCTAAAAAAGTATTATAAAATTTGCATGAAATTACTCTCTTAGAAAGGTTAATCGCGTACAAAAATATTTTGTAAACTTGCCTATTTCAAGACATGCAAGCCATTTTATTGGTTAGCCACCTTTAAAAGAAGAATTTTAAATTATGTGATTTTAGCACATAGATTTGTGTCATGATATACATAAACTTTTTTTTAATTTTGTCTTGACCTATATCATGTTCTACTGCAACAGCCACTGCCATAATGTTTTGGTATTTGCACATGTTGCTTAAAGTTGAGTTCATTTTTTACCTAAATGAATCGAATAGTATGACTTATTTGATAACATAATTAAGCTGTAACAGTTATATAAGGATATATGATTTAAACAGGTGCAATTTTTTACCTTGAATTAAATTTTTCTAAATGTGTTTTGCAAACAAAATTAATTTATTTAATCATAAGTTGGTTATAGTGTTTCAAAAAGGAATCAACAGTATTTACGAAAAACATATGTGAATATGTAAATTCTATATGCAATTTCAAATTTAATAATAGCTAGTATTAAATTTTCTTTCTTTTTCTGAAAGTAATATTTATTAATCAAATATAATTTGTACTTATATGTTATAAAGTAAAATGAAGTGCAGAAAAAATTCTGTCTATTGTGAATAACAAGTCACATCCCAAAACTTATATTAGTGATAATCTGATTTTTAAAAATATGTATATAAAATATTGATTTTTAAAATTGTATTTAAATAAAAATATGATACAGTTGGGGGTAAAAAACATAATTTTGAGGAAATACAAAATTTTACATTCTATAAATCTTGAGTACTGCTTAACAATCTGTTACTTTGCCTTGCGGTGCAAATATGTTTCTTGTTTCTTCTAGCCAACACCATAACCTCAATTTTACTTTGTAATTCATCTAGACACAAGCATATTTTTTAAAACATTATCTTTAAGAAGTGCATGAATAAAGTGGTTAAATCGTGTAAATAAAAATATAAATATCAACAAATCAAAGGGCTAGATAATATGCTCGGCCTTGTCTTTAGTGAAAATTTATAAGCATTTTTAGAATTTAATGAATTATACATAACTATAGTGTTTGTGTCATGTATCGAATACAAAAAAAATTGTTTTATTTATTCTGTGTGCATGTTTTTTGGAGTTTAGGCAAAGAATAAAATCTGAATATACTGCACCAAATATTTATTTAAATTTTTTCAACATTTTTGGGCCACATTATAAGGGGAAAAAACAAGATATGAAATGTCTGTGTTTAAACCTTAATTATATAAAAATCAAATTTTGAATTACAACACAAACAAGTAGTAGTTCCTAACCCCAAGTCGTATGAGTTTAAAACAGATAACTTAAAAAGTGTGAGATAATAGTGATGAAACACAAGACAATCACTTATAATATGATGAAGAGTATTTGCAACTAAACGGGAAGGATACCTGATTAGATTGTGAAAATTTGCTCCAAAATACACATTAAATTTGCGTTTAAATTAAAACCATATTTTTTAAAAATATATATATTCTGAAATATCTTACTTCTATCGTAAGGCATCTGAAATTTACTTCAATTCATTACAGAATAATCAGGAATACAAGCTATTTTTGTCAACATTTTATTCTATGTGTATAATTTCTTACTTTTGAGTACCAAAATGTTATTCTATAAAATATTCTCAGCATCATACACAAATATTCACATGCATGAAAATAATTTTCAACACTGATCTGCAGGAATTGAAGTCAAGAAGTTTCTAAAGATACGAGTACAATGTAATATTATGGATAGTCTGCAACACATATATAATTACCCATAAGAAAATTTTCAAAACTGATCAATAACAATCTTTGAGACATATTAGAATTAATCTGAATATTTTTTCGATATAACTTTTGACATATGCAATGTCTTAAAAACATTTAGTATTTTTGTTATTAATCATTCATTCAAATTTGAAATTCTCAATGTTATACATCAACATTATCAGAATATTTCCTTTTTTCCCAGTCACCAAGAAGTACGCTAAACTCAAATCCGACAGAATAAAACTATTAGCAAAAATTAAACATTTTTTAAAAAAAATATTAACAAATCAGTTAAATTAGAATGCTTTTAATATTAAAAAAAATATGTAAGGAACACTGAATCGTACTACGTACTCATTTTAATATTCACGTGTTCTTCCGCGTGTAGCGTGGTACGAAATATAGTTCGTAATATTTAAGCACACCATATTTGTTTTTGAGCCCCAATTTTTAAGATATGCCGCCAGTATATAAAAGGAACTTTTGTAAACCTTAGCCGATGTTACATTTTAAGATTTTAACCATATCCTATAGTATAGTGCATATAAAATGTTAAACTTGACTTTTTTTCCCAATTATTTAAAAGATCACCATGGAAGGTAGGCAGATACATAACTGTGATTTGTTAACATTTAAAAAAAATGTTTACAAACTTTTATTAATAATTTTATTCAATAAGATTATTCCAGGTATACTTATTTTCAACATTTGTTGAAATTGTCTGGTAATTTTGTTGGTTTATACATTGAGAATTTTCAAATTCGAAAAAAAATTAGTTAAAAAATACTTAAAGGTTTTTAAAACATATTTTAAAAGTTATATTGTAATATCTTCATAAAGATTCTATTATATCTTAAGAATTGTTATTGATCAATTTAGAAAATGATTTTCATATGAATAATTATTTGCGTGTTGAAGAATATCCATAATATTACATTGTACTCGTATCTTTAGAAACTTCTTGACTTTAATTCCTACAGATCAGTGTTGAAAATTATTTTCATACATGTGAATATTTGTGTATGATGCTGAGAATATTTTATGGAACAGCATTTTGGTACTCAAAAGTAAGAAATTATACACATAGAATAATAAATTCGATATAAAATCCAACGTTTTTAAAAACAACTTTTTTATATGATGGAAAAGTTTATTAAAGAAAATTATTGAAATATTAGTTAAAACTGTTTGTTATTTTTAACTTTAAAATTTACTTAAAAAGAGACATTTGTGAGCGTATTAAAACATTCATAATACTCATAAAATCAAAACATGCATTTGAAAGTTTGTAAGTCATTCTATTAAAAATAATTCGATATAAAAACCAACGTTTTTAAAAACAACGTTTTTATATGGTGGCAAAGTTTATTAGAGAAAATTATTGAAATATTAGTTAAAACTGTTAGTTATTTTTAACTTTAAAATTCACTTAAAAAGAGACATTTGTGAGAGTTTTAAAAAATTCATAATACTCATAAAATCAAAACATGCATTTGAAAGTTTGTAAGTCATTCTATTAAAAAAAGAATGGGAACCAGAATTCAGAAAAAATTATTGTGATAAGACACGGCGCCAAATATTGGAAACTTTCTTTCTTGCGAATGATTACTGACTAAAAGTCAGCAACCTTTACTATCTCGGAGATAGTAAAGGGGAGATATTATCTCCCCTTTGTGAGTACAAAAGGTTTACGATACCGCATGCTGCGTGGGGAGTGCCCGGTGCTCCCAGAGGGGGAAAGAAATTTTTCCCTCAATCCTAAAAGCGCCGAGAGGAAAGAATATTTTGACTTGTTAAAATTATTGAAATATTAGTTAAAACTTGTCGCAAACGTCTAAAAATGAAATTGTTAGGCGAGTACGAACGATTCCCAAAATTTCAAAGCTCTAGCTTGATGGGAAGTTGGTTAAATTAACGATCGAAAATTTGATGACACACTCACACACACCAAGTGAAATTCAGAAAAACGTTTTAAAATGTTGATAAAAATAGCTTTTATTCCTGATTATTCTGTAATGAATTGAAGTAAATTTCAGATGTCTTACGACAGGAGTAAGATATTTCATAATACATATATTTTTAAAGAATACGGTTTTAATTTAAACACAAATTTAATGTGTGTTTTGGAACCAAATTTTCATAATCTAATCAGGCAACCTTCCTGTTATGTCTCCCACGGAGGAAAAAAAATACTCAAAAATGAATACCCAGCCGTTCTGATATTGAAATGAGCATGTTTGTATCAGATTTGAACGTAATCTTTATCTAATGTAAAACATTACATGTATTCAAAAAAAAAAAAAAAGGAAAATCAACAATCTCAAAAAAATTACTAAAATTTTTAAAAATATTTTATCTCAAAAGATACATAAAAATAGCAGTAAAGTGACTCTTGTTCAAAACACCAAAACTAAAATTTAAATAGCTATTTCAATTCCGTAAATTTTATTATGATGAATTGAATCTAATTCAGGATTTATGCCTCTCTCACAATTAAATATTTATAGGAAGTCGTATTTTTAACTTACAGAAAACCCGTGAAAATGTGAGATAATTTATGAGTTTTATCAACAATAAAATTTAAAAAAAAAACCAGAATTACAACAGGAGAAGTTCAAATCTAAAATTTATCTTCATTGAGTATTCCATCAAAGTTTCCTAACATTATATGCATAGCCTTTTTCAATATGATGTATTGCGCTGAAGTCTATCATAGAAATCTTGATTTTGAGAAGAAGCTTATAATACATTTCAACCCAGAAACCTACCTAATTAATTAAAAATTTAGCACATTGACAGGGTCCTGATTTGTAAACTTTACTACCTGTATCCTAAATTTTTCCTTCCTGGTGGCCTTTAAAACTTTCCTACGTTTACATACAACACTTCCCTGTTTTCTAACAAGCAAAAATTTCTTTTGATGCTCTTTGTCATATTACACCATTAAAAGATTCATTTGCATTTTGGGTCTTGGTTGGAAGATATTTGGATAGCGAAATTACGTAAAATATCAAGGCAAACAAACACACAGACTATTATTAAAATGCTTTTAACTCAAGTTCTAAGTAAGATAGAAACAAAACTGAAACTGTTCTAGAAAGCCAAGAAATCAAGTTTTAATAAAAGACTGTAAATAAAAAAAAATTGACTTTTTGACCGAAAATAGCGTATTAAAGTTAGGCAATTACCTTAAATTAGGATGATTTCAATAATATAAAAAAAGGTAAATAAATACTGAATCGTACCAACAAATGAATCGTGGTACGTACGGATTTTAAAATTCACGTGTTCTTTCACGTGTAGCGTGGTAAACACAAAATATAGTACCAAATATTTAAGCAAACCGTATTTGTTTTTGAGTCTCGATTTTTAAAATGCGTAGCCTGTATATAAAAGGAACTTTTGTAGTCCTTATATCTGTAATAATTTTTTGAGAGTGTTAATTTCCCATGTTTTTTTGTTTGTTTTTTTGGTTTAGAATACATGCAATGTTTTACATTCTATAAAGATATACGTTCAAATATGATACAAACATACTCATTTCAAAATGAGTACGTCTGGGTATTCATTTTTGAGTATTTCTTTTTCCTCCGAGCAATAACGTTTCTTTTCATCCTTTTTGATTTTTTTAGTTTGCTTACAATACTCATGTTTTTACGTCTTGGAGATCTTATTGTATTATTTGTGTTGATTTGGAAAGTATTTGCACAACATTATATTGAAAAAAACCATTTCGCCCTTTATTTTTGAACACCAGTGTATGATTTGATTGTTTTATTAACGTCGCCCTGAGAAGCAACTTCAGTGCTGTTGGTGATAGACCTCGTAATTTTGAACCTCGGTCAAGTGACGAGAACGACAGTTGAACTGGCACCTCCCTCTTCAAACTTCCACACAACGACAACGGTAGGACTTTGGATCCCGACCAGATTTAAAGTGCATCAACCGCGTTACACGGCAGGTTGCATACATATGAACATAGCAAGTGAAATAAAAGCTTGCAATGAAAGAAAAAATTTTTTTTTTCATTTTCGTTTGTTACGCTGGATAGGATAACAGGATAGCGCTGTAAGAAAAGGTACGTTATCAAATTGAAAAGGAACAACTCTAGATTTATTTAGCTATAATGCATGTGAAAAAAAAAAATAATTTGAAACAAACGAAGAAATACAAGAAAAAGCATAGGAAAAAGATGCTGGGAAAAAAGCTTACTAAATTCATTTCCCAAGATCTCCAAATTAAAAACAAGAATACTGGTAGCATAAGGATGTGTTTGAGAATGGAGGAAAAAACAAACTTGAAGTCTGTTAAGAATAATGCAGAGAGAGCTAAAATATCCAGAAAAATTAAATATTTAAATGAGTTAAAAAAAAAGGGGGTTTGCAATTATAACGACTTATATTATACATCAGATAACAAAGGAATGCGATAAAAAAAATTCAGAAATAATGTTAAAATTTTGATTTAGAAACTATTTAGACACAATTAATCGTCTATAATTGTATTGCATAAGGAAGGTGTAAAGAATGAATAAAATATGGAAGATACACATAATTTCCCATTCCTTTTTCATACACACTGTTTTTATATCCAGTCAAGATACATTTTACATAATCCACATCAAAGGTGTCTAACACATTTCCAAGGATGGGTTAATTTCTAACACGTGTAAGTCAATTGGGCCACACAATGTTTATTTATGGCGGAAGCTTTTCTTTTCTTAATTTACATTGGTAGAAAGGGGTATTATTTCTTGTGATTTATATCAATATTTCTATTGTTCATGATGACGTTTAATGTCGTATGTATTTAGTCACGAATAACATTGTTACATATCAAGAAGATTATTTATATTTTATGTCACAACATAAGTTCTCCAAGCAGCCTCTTTTTTTTTTGCAAATGCCGATGTCCGTCGTCAATCTTTCGTTTGTTATACCAACGCTTGATTTCTATCCACATGACGAATGCATAATGCGGATAACGTTTTTAGTGCGCAGTGTGATTTTCCTGTATATGTATAGCAAGCTCATAGAAAGCATTTCGCAGCACGCGCAAATTTTTTTTTTTTTTTAGTTTAGTTTTTGATTTATAGCTGGCACTGCTTATCCGTAAAGTAAACTTTCTCGAGTTTCTTTCTTTCTTTTTTAGCTTTTTGTGCTTTTATACGTAATTAAGCATGCGTTTTCGTTTGAGTATTGTACCCTGTTTGGCTACTAAATAACGATATTGACGCTGAATTTTTTTTTATTTTAATGCCATACATATTTACTGATTATTACCTTCATTATACCCACCCCCCCCCCCCTCTATCCGTTCAATGCTCCATGCGAATCTTACATTGTTCGAAAGAGTGCTCGAAGTCTTCTTCTGTCAGCTCCTTCAGGCTGCACGTCGCTTTCTCTTTCACAGCTTCAACGGACTCAAATCTTGTTTCTTTTAATGCAGATTTTACCTGAGGAAACAGACAGAAGTTACATGGCTCAGGATGCGGCGAATAAGGCGGAAGGTGTACTTGGGATGCTGTACTTGGCTAGAAACTCTTGACAGATAATGTGGAATGAGCAGGCGCATTGTCTTAGTGGAAAAATTTGCCGTACGGATTCTTTGTCAACTTCTACAGCTCAGGAATCGCATGATTGCCTAACCGATGGTTAGATCGAACCAGAATACCAATTTCTTCGATATTGTCATCCGTTTATAACGTGGAAGGGTGACCTGGACGTGAATAATCTTCAAAGTCTTCTCGGCCATTTTGAAAAAGCTTTAACCCCTCAAAAACACGTGCACGATATCAAAATTCACCGACATATATTTATTTCAATAAATAATAAGTTTCGGTTCTGGTTTTTCCAAATTTCATGCGAAATTTCACAACAATTCGCTGCTCCCTTGTCTTTTTTCCGGCGAAACATAAAAATAACTCTAATGCGAACGAAAGCTATTGGTATACGAATTTATTTACAGAAGTGAGAGGCACTGCATTCGAAAGAGAAGACTTTACGCTAAACAGCTGTCGGTCGCTGGCGTTCGTGCATGGGTATTTCTGCTGTAGCGTCTGTCTCGTTATTTAATAACCATACCTCGTGTATTACTGCTCATGAAAGTTTCATTTAGTTAAGCTTTAAAGAAAATTATACTTTTATTGGCTTATTATGAAAAATTAATAACTGACATTCCAAGTTTTGTTTTATGTTGTTTATATTCTCAAATTTGTATGTGAACCGAAAATGGGTTATTCTGGCAGTGACTGCGGAAGTTCGGATCGCAGTGACTATGAATATTTGCTAAGTGAATCCGGAAGTCCTAAGATTTGTTCAGATTTTTTTTATGATGTTGATGAAGCATGTTCGGATAATGATTTCGAAGAGACTCTTACGACTTTCAAAATTGTTGTGAAAAATCCTCCAACTACTCCACCAAGCTTTTCACTTCTTGGCGCTTCATCCATTCACAGGAATCATTCATTCAGTGAATAAAATGCCAAGTTATAGAAAATAAGTTTACTATTCATACCAGCCTGTATGGAAAAAGTAAACATTAAAAGAGTAAGGATAATTTTAATAATTCTATGTACATACTTAATTTTGGGGAAATAAATTATCTTTTACGCATTTTTTTCCATCAATGTGATTTTTTTTTCCAATTTCGGCAATAAAAAAATAAGCATTTTTTGGGGGGGAGGGGGGTTAATTTCTTAATTTAACAAGTAGTTACAAAGCGTAAAATAACTTAGTTTTTTTTCCCGAAAGTGAAAAAAGTTTAAAGTAAAACACTTTAAGTAAGCCAGAAGAAGATGAATGTCGTAGTAGATATTATTTTATTATAAATAGTGACGGGAAATGGGGCTTGACCTCCCTGTTTTATTGTAAACTTTGTTAAACGATACATTTACAAATTCCTTTTGATCAGTCATAGTTTCTGAAAGGCTCTGCATGCTCCTGGAACCACCCCTAATTATTTACCGGTCACGGGTGGTGATTTTGTTTACATTAGTCAAAGTGGAGGTTGGAACCTTAGGGAAGTGTGAGAAAAACCCAAAATTGATGATAGTAGTCGCCAGACCCCCTGGAAACAACCTGCCGGAAGAATTTTGAAGTGAAGACAGCTGTCAGTAAAAGACTAAGAAAGGAAAGACAAATGCTTTTCCGTACAATACTTTGATCTGCAGGTGTAAACTTGTCAGACTATCCTTTCAGGAAGTTTCTATGGGTCTTTTCAATTTTTAAAAGGCTCTTCAATTCCTGAGAACATTCTCAATTTCTCAAATATCATGGCTAGTGATTTATAGCTTTCACATAAAGTTACTGAAGGAATTTTCAAGAAATGTTTGTATGTTAACTATAAGATTGTAAAGACCACCAAGAAAAAAAAAATTCCGGTGTTCTCTGACAACTCTTCAGGAAATCAACAACTAGCTCTTCTGGTGGGGCCCGCAATGATCTTCTGCTGGATGTCATTTTGCTACATGTGAATAACCCTTTTCCATTCATTTAAAGCAAACCGTATAGTTATTGGTCTCCGAAATATTTTAATATTTTTAATAATGTTGTAACAAAAAAAAATTAATTGTTGGTTCAGGGGAATGGTTCTCAAACTATGACACATTTTTCAAAAGTACCGTCACTGCCAAATTATTTCTATAAAAGATATTCGAAACAGAAAAATTTCCCGAACAATCAAGGTAGATCCAATATATCAACATCTTATACATAAATTTGAAAGTTTTTAATTTTTTGTCCGTTAAACACAAAACCACATCATGGATCGTATTACTCCCTTGTTTTAGGGTGCAGAGGTAATGCATGGATAGAAGCCTTAAAGATTTCCCAGCCAAAAAAAAAAAAAATGTTTCAAATTGTTTTTCGAGACATTTTTCGAAAAATTCTTAATTTAATTTAACAATTTAAACTTTTCTTGGACTACATTGAGGGCCCTGGCAATCTCTATTCACGTAGTTTCTTAAAAATCGTTACATTTATTCATTTGTTTATTCTGTGAAAATGCAGTTTAGCTTAACCACTTGGCGAGATTTAAAAAATCGCCAAATTTGGCGATTTTTATGGCGGAGCCTGAACTCCGCGAAGCTGAAAAGTAGGAATTTTTTGGCGAGAATTTTTGTCGCCAACGGGTGGTTACGCTAAACTGCATTTCAACCGTTTAGGTGAATTCTTGAAGCAAAATTAAATTTCCTGCGGAGTATTATTTTTATACATTTGCTTGTTCTTGGTTCAGAATAACTACCCTGCTTCGAATGAATCTTTTATAAAGATATCCAACGGGCAATTGAACTTCCTATTAATATACAATAGTTTCAATAAAATGCTCCAAATTTTTATACAGTGATTGTGATATTGGTAATCCCCTTTTTAAAAAATACCCCTACTTATTTCTCAAATCCTGAAATGACTCACTCTCAAAATAATCTTTAATATTCTAATTCTAAAAGATTCGTCCCCCACCCCCCCGTCTGTATCGAGCCAAATCCGAAGTAGTGGATTAATCATTTTCGTTCTAACTTACTAACTAGGATTCAATTCCTCACCTGAACTTTCATCCACTTTTTATTCATTTTTTTTATCTAATTACGAATTAATTAAAAGCTTTTCTTTTCTTGAAAACATTATTTTTAATTATTGTAATAGTTTTATTTAATTTTTTTTTAAAAATAAAATTTCTTAATGAATAATGTTGAAGCATGTTTTTTTTGGTATACTTTGCAGCAGAACTCTTGAGCGATACTCTTGAAAGATTCTTGCACCATTTGAGAAATTCGTGTTTTTTTTTTTTTAAGAAGACTGAATTGATTTCTAGTGCGTAAATTGGCTAACCAATTCTTGGAAAATAGCACTAGAAAACGTCAATTGCCGATTTTTAAATTTTTTTTAATCGTTCCATTCAGAAATATATCGATAAAAGCGCTACGATATTCATACGGTATAAGGAATGAACATTTGGTCTTCTTTAAAAAAAAAAAAGATTTCATTCAAAATTTTAAATGGACATTTCGAAAGACTGAGCTTTTTCACTTCCCCGTCCCCTCTCTTTATTAAACATTTAAATTAGTAAGTTTTACTAAACATATTTAGTTTTTATTAATTTATTATAACA
>BMAW01129062.1:16702-28619 GCA_019974015.1 Nephila pilipes | reverse complement strand
TCTTTCTGCTTTTTTTAGCTTTATATTTTCCTTCACAGTCATGGATTTAAAATGCTAAAACTGTTTTTTGTGATTAATATAAAGCCTTAAAAAGTTTTTCTGATTGTTTGTACCTGTTTGATAATTTTGTGTGTGTGTATATTGAATAAGGATTTAGATAAATATTTTTTAATCGTCAAAATTACATATAGCTTTTTTTTACTGATTTAGTAGTGTTTGAATAAAACAAAAATTATAAAACTGTAAATAACTCTAGTACATTGAAACCCATATACATAATTATGATACACTTTTCTGAGGAAAAATTGCTTAAAATTGTTAAATTATGTAGTCGTAAGAATGTTAAATTATTGAAATACTTTTTAAAAATTAAAATTTAAAATAACCGTTTGTTTAAATAGGAATCTTTTTTCTGAAATGCAAATTTTATATCTGTTCAAGCTTAGCGAATACAAACTTTTTGTAATAAACATCTAATTTTCAGAAATTGCTCACATGACACAATGTTCCCTTAAAGTCTTTGCAATTTGAGCTGACCGGATTTAAGTTTAATGAGACCTTCGGCTATTTAACAAGGAACAGGGGTGTCCAACCCATGACCCAGATCATGTATCAAAGCAGTTCAAGAAGATAGTGCGGAGAGAAATAAATATTAATATTCACTGCAAGGATACATGACTCCACATAATCAATTCAAGAGTCCTTGAGCCCAATGGCTTCTTTTGAGTCAAGTCTATATCTCCTTCCGTCGTTTCTGAACATTATACAAATGCTTTTGCTGAATAAGAGCCCGTGATTTGCCTTAAGCTGTAAGCAAGTCACTTTGGTCGATTTATTAACACCAATGCAAGTGACCTGAAATAGATAACATTTAGTGATCTGCTTCCCTATTTCTTTTAAGATAGACAACCTTAGGCTACTTTCAGACAAGGCGGCTTAGTTGATTCAGCTCAAGCGTTTTCAACTAAGTAATCGTTCATGACAGATCTGAAGAACCTAGCAACAACTATTGTGTTGATTCAACTAGTGGAAGATGATAAAGTGTGGGTACTTGTGTCTGGTAGATAATCCCCTGGGTGTGTTAGTTTATTGAGTGTCAAGAAAGTCAGGCGAATCATCTTTAAAATACGTACTTAAATATCCGTAACTGCTGAGAAATGTAGCAAAAGTTCTTCGGAATCTACCACATCTTCGGGCTTAACGGATGAAGAGTTGATACGTATGGATATAGAGTCTCCAGATTCAGATGAAAGATGTCAAGAATAAACGGCTCTTGAAACACGTTTTGAGACGGTCTATAAGGAGCTATACATAACAGAATCAGTCATTGAAAGGATTAGAGAAGACAATTTCCAAAACGAAGAACTCCTAATCCAAAATAAAAGGGAAAAATCAGCAATCAAAGAGGAAAAAAAGAATTGACAGGTAAGATTCTCAGACTATCTCCTTGTCTAAAAAAATCAAAAACCATATCTGTAATAGTGATTGATTCTTCAAATCAATATACCAACTAACGCCGGCTGAATCACCCCCTCTCAACCCCTGTAAAAAGTTAAAAATCCCAGATAAAGAAGGATTTAAATCTCTCACAAAAAAACGGCTAAGCAATGGAAGAAGAATGTTCTTTTCAAAATACCCACTATAAACCAGCTTTCGGCTCTAGACAAACTATCTGATTAAAATAAAGATTCCCAACTAACTCCATCCCCAAGAAGTTCAGAAGGAAAAAATCCTTCCAATTATGATGTACATAACGAAAAATTACAACCTAATTTTCCAAGAAATGAACAGAATATTTCCAAGCAGGAGATTATGTGAAATTCCTTCCTAACTGTAGTGACAGCCACTGGAAAATCACTTCATATCTTAAAAAAGAAAAAATAGATTACTACATCATCTAACCGACATCGCAAACACCTTTAAAGCTAATTCTGAAATGATACCAGGTACAGCCGAAATAGATGACATTCAAACCAATCTAGAACAACAGG
The DNA here is from genome assembly GCA_019974015.1 of Nephila pilipes. Classification (NCBI taxonomy): domain Eukaryota; kingdom Metazoa; phylum Arthropoda; class Arachnida; order Araneae; family Nephilidae; genus Nephila; species Nephila pilipes. Next base: position 26,628 of record BMAW01129062.1, on the reverse strand, counting down.
TTTTTCGATCAAAAGGATTGCCCAGATTCGACAATTTAAAACAAAAGGGTCTCTAACACTTTTTTTTATTAGAAGTTATAGGGACAGGAAACCATGAAGGATTTTATAATCTTAAGAAATGTTTACTGCTGAATAAAGAAATAGACCAATATAGAATAAAAAGAAATGCCACCCAATGTTATAGATGCAATTTTTTCAACCATTCCTCCAAAAACTGTAATTCTAGACCTAGGTGTTTAAAGTGTAGTGAAGATCACACAACTCGAGAATTCCCAACCAAAGGGGGGGGTGATAAACCCTCTCTGCATAAATTGTAAATATACTGGACACATCGCTTCATGGGAAGGATGCTCCAAGTTCTCAAAACGTAAAAAGGCCAAGCCACGATTATAACTTATAAAAGAAATAATTTTTTTCAATTCAAAACTCGTAAAAGAAAAATTATCAAATACGCAAGTATGTAGCCCCAGAAAAGATCTTCAAGAAAACCAATTGGACTCCACCTCAACCAGTAGACAAAACTATAATAATAACTGAATTAGTACCGATCCCACGTAACTACAATGCAGACCCAGACGATCCTATCAAAGAACTGAAAGAATTCTTCCGGAATTTCCCTGGACTCTTAGCAACTTACAAGAAAAAGAGCCGCATGAAAAATAGCATAAATAAAATAAATAACTTCCTCCGAGCTCTATCCAACATAATAAATTAATATATGTTGTACTTATTCAACTTTCAAAATTTATTAAAATTTTCTAAAAAGTCAAGATTTCAGCTAAACTTCTACGAAGAGAAAGTTGAGAACGCCCAATCAGAATGCAAGATTTTTTACACCCATACCCCTCTTACCCCAAGTTAACTTAGTGACTTTTAGAATTACTTAGATATCCAGCTAAATATTACTAAGCACTGTTTCTCTTTGATTTATACCATTCACTGCTTTTATTTTTTAAACTTTGTTAATTTCTATAGCTCTAGGCACTCGGAAGAAATGTTCTGTTGAATCTAATACCTACACTGATCGGAGATAGACGTCCATAAGAGCTATGTGCTCCAGTTTAACTCTTCAAACAAGTGTAGTGACTCTTGTCAACAACAATATCAGAAGTTAAAAGGCCTTACTTAACCAGCCAGATAAGATGTATTTTCAGCTTGGTTGGTAGGACCATCAACTTCGGACTCACTGGTCCAGGGTTCGAAACAACGTTGCCGCATCAAGGTCATCAACTCTCTCCCCCTCCTCGGGGTCGGAAAACCACTTGCCACCTAACAAGTACTGCTTTGTCTGTATTGATGGTTCATTGAAGCGTCTAGTCCAAACGGGACTTTAGCTCTTTTCAGTACATGAATTTGATTAACTGTGCAAGTCTTTTAGCTACAGGATGGGTTACAAAGTACCACTGCAATATTTAAAATCATAGTTATAAATTGTTAGAGAATTCAATTACAGTGCTTAAATTGAAGAGAAACAGAATTGGACCGCTGAAAGGCCCCAAGTGATTCGACTATACCGGCTTCCAAATTTCCTTCATGTAGGACGAGAACGGAACAAAATAATACAATAAAATATTCTTTAATAATTCAATACACCATGAAACAATACTAAAGACTAAATGAACTTAATACATTCATAAAATTTTAATAGTGATTTGTAAAGATTAAAGAAAATAGTAAAAACAGTGAAACACACACACACACTATATATATATATATATATATACACACACACACACTTCTGACCAGTAAAAGTGCAACACTAGGAAGGAATGATCTGACGAACATCAAAATCACATGAAAGGAAGAAGAGGTTAGAATATGCAAATGATTAGTATTTCAAGGCATTTAGATGATGCAGGAGGGAGAAACGACATCTGAATCACTGCTAGAAAGAAAAGTTGTATAGTGGATCTCTCATTCAGAGAGCTCTTTGCAAAGTTGGAGTTTGCTCAGAATATCATATTATGCCTCAAATAAGAAGAAAACCAGCAAGTGTCGGGATTCGATAGTTCGATAGATGCAGGATTGTTGCTTATCGAGAGAGTGGATTGTCGTGCCATGATATTGCCCATCACACTGGTTGAAATCCAATCACTGTCGTGTGAATGTGGAAATAATGGATCGCTGAAGGTCATACTGAACGTCATGCAGGATCTCCACGCCCTCCCATGACTAACACCCGAGGAAAGAGACATATTGTGAGGTCAATCCTGAAAAACCATGAAGCCACATCACAGACCATTAGTCAGAAAATGGGCATGTTTGGAAGCACGTTCTAGAAATACATGTGAGTTCGTGATTCGACACTTGCTTCTATAAGCAATGTTTCTAGATTAAGGTACCCAGATGTCCCTCTTTTCAACAATTTTTCCCTCGTTCCGCGGGGTCTTAAGAAAGTCCCGATTTTTTGAAAGAATGCACGACAAGCAAGGAAACGGCTTGAGAATTGAAAGGGAATTTACGGTTTTCGGCTTCCATGTAGCTATTTCACCAGGATATGAGCTTTATATTATTTTTGAAATTTTATTTTGTTGAACTTTAAGAATAAAAGTAATTGTTGAGAACTGATTACCAAAGTTCGCCTTGATTAGTTGCTAGAATACGACCACCATTGTTTGGACTTAATGAACAGAGGCATTTTTTGGCATTGGCAGCGATGAAAACATTTTGTAATTGTAAAATGAAGAAAGAATGTCCCGCTTTGTTCACTTCCACAGATGTTATTCTTTTGGCGACATATTTCGCTAGCGATGCAGCATCATTTGGAACACTGTTGGAAAGGAATTACTTCTTATACAAAAATTGGAAAAGGAGGGGAATTTTAGAGAGGAGAAGGGTCAAGGTGTAAGGAGTTTGTTGGTCATCCACGAAGTAATACATTCACATATTTCATTTTGTAACTGTCTCTTATGTGATACACATCTTACTGCGTGCAAGTGCTGGTTAAACAAGTGATGTCAATAAATAAGATGATTAATAATCAGATGATTTAGATAAGTAATTTATTTAGATACCAAAGGTAGGTATTTTTTAAGTACCAAATATTTAATCATGAGCCCCCCCCCCCTTCGGGCAATGAGGTACCGCATTTCGAATGTTAAAATCTGGTCACCTTACTCTAGATGCAAGAAAACAAAATTGATTCTGTTCTCCGGTTCTAAATTAAATTCATAGACAGTTGATAAATTGGGGGTCGTCTTATAGGAGATACATATATGCTAAAACTATAATACTTTTTTCCTTCATCTTTTGTACTTTTAACTTTTTCACCTTTTTTATTAAAAAAAAATTTATACCTCATCTTATCTGAAGGTCATCTAATCTGATGAAGTACATGGTAAGTGCTTTATAGCGCTCATCCACTCTGAATTCGTTGGGATTTGTATCTTCAGGCAATGTCTTACATAATTCTAATATACTTCTGGAGAATTTTCGAATAGTTATAAAAGAGAGCTTTCTATCTTTAGCCCAACTTCTCATTTTACCAATAATATTCACAACAAAGAAAGACAAGGTCAATTTCTAAAAGCGCATTCGTAAATATGATTCTTGCGTAAAAACTTCTACTTTATTTATTAAACCAAACAAAGATATAACGGGAATTGTTGGTGTTAGTATTTTTCTCCAAAAACCAAATTTAATACATACGCATAGAACCAATTATGATTAGTTGCGGGGAATCTTTAAAAAGCCTCGTTATGAAATCATTATATTTCTCTTGCAGGTTTGCGGCACCCTCTGTTGAATCTTCAATAAAATATTTAATTTTTATGTTTAACTTATCTAGGCAAGATTTTACAATGTAATGAATATATATACTTTTTTCCAGACACGCAATTTATAACACCTATTGACCTTTCAAGTGCTTCATCATCTTTAATGTATCGCATAGTCACTGCACATTGTTGTATCAATTTGAATAGAAAATATTTTCACGGTATTTATTTCTTCTGCCATTTTTTGCTTAATGATAATTGAAATTTTCGTGATAATTGAATTCGCTGTTACTTCTGATGAAAATGTCATTCTTCTAAAATTCTTTTCATTTTTTATTCGAGTTTGACTTTGCTTTGCGACATTCTCTATATGTGTTCAAAGAAGCGAAACGAATTTTAAAACTAGCAACACAATTTCTAAAACACACATTACAATGATCAATATTATCATTGAGTAGAGTATACACTGCTCCATTACAACTGCCTTTTCTGTAGCTTATAATCCGAGTTTTCCTTTTATTTTCACTGACTCAATTATGCTAACAACGATTTGTCTATTATTTTGAATACTGAGTCTCTTTTCAACAACAGCACTGGGGAAAACTTTGCGCATAAATTAGCTTCCTTAGTAAGCACTTTCCTCCAATCGCGTATAATTAACAGATGCTAATAACGTATTATGCTTAACAGATTAATTGGACCAAATTGCGCATCGAATCCTAAATAATCATTTGAAAATATCGAAGCATATTCTACAGTGCAAAGTATGTTAAAGAATTAAAACTTAACCAATTTCTTTAACCCTTTCGTTCCCAGCATATCACATTTGATACGTTCCGTGAGTGTCTTCTACGGAACAACGTATCAATATAGATACGCTTGATGAGAACGTTTTATTTGATTTTTTTAATGTTACTATATGGCGTTACAATGCCGCGAAATCTATATAGATAGATTATTTGGAGTGTTGACCTTGGTGATATGGGCTTGGATTTCACTTCTGGCTACCAGGAAGATAAAAGTAATTGTTAAAAGCACGTGTTGCGACGCTGCTCTTTAAATGTAATGACATGATTTAAAGGATGGACTTGCTTTCGGTTTGCTTTTTTGTTTCTTGCTTGCTTCTTAGAAGTTCGAAGGAGATTTTATGACCCTTTATGAAGATTTGGGCTTTTGGCAGCAGATGCTCTCAGCTGTTCGTTTCATTCGGTTGGTTTTTTATTTGTAGCAACAGTCATGATGAAAATAAAGTATTTATCTGATACTGAGATTTGCGAACTAATGAATGAATCTGACAGTGATGTTAACGAAAATAATCCAAATCTGAACATAGACATTAAAGTAAAAAAAAAAAAAAAAAAGAAGGACGAAGGATGAAGAAGATGTGCCCTTTGCTCAAAATCTTGCATGAAGCGTCAAAATAAGTGTGTAAGACATGTGGCGTTGGACTATGCATTGAATTTTTTTTTTATAAATATACCATACAGCAAAATAAGATTTTTTTTATATCTATATGTTCCATGTAATGGCACATCATTACACCATGAAATTTATGTAACAAATATAAATATATTTTGTATTTTCTTAAAAGATATGATTTTTATATAATTATTTTATGTAAAAAATATACAATTTTCGACTAAATCTTTTTTTTCTTTCGTATATATTAAGTTTAATGCATTTTAAATAATATATGTAAATACCAAAATATTTTAATAAATAGCCGATTTTAGAGGAATTTTTTTCGTGAATTAGGCTTAGTATCTAAAATCGTCTGGGCACAGCGTGACACTCCGCGGTAAGAAGCCGCGGGCCCAGAGAAGCACTTCTTTTTTGTCCCTCCGGTAGCGAAAGGGTTAAGAACCGGATTTACAAAAATAAATTAATTTCAGATTCATTGAAGTATTGATTGATGATTTATATTGTATTAGATGCACTTTGAAAATATCTCGAGTTCATTATTATTTTTTGGGTTTTTTTTTTTTAAAGAAAAATACGCTATTGGGAACTGCAGTTAGCGTCTATCATTCTAGTCTCTCTTTAGACAACATGTATAGTAATTTCTACAGTATTTGCTACCCGGTTCTTCAACTGGTGTTTCTGCTGAATTTCTTCATTAGCATTAGCACTAGAACCTGCGTCATGTGTTATATCCGGAATGTTAGCTAAATCGAGTTTTTCGTTATTTGCCGCGGAAACTAAGTCCACACTGTCTTCATTTTGTCCCGTTGGTGAACCGAATCTTAGTTTAATTTATTTTCTTGTTTACTTGCTCCAACAATGAAATCTTCATTGAATGCCAGGACGTTGCAGATTCTTCCAACAGTTTCGGGCGTTCTTCTCATAACTTTTCTGTTCCAATTTCCCCCGTTCTCTTGGAATTTTTTTGTTTTTTATGGTAGATAAGAATCTAGTAAGGAATAAGTTCCTGGTTTAATCATAAATTTACTAATTTAATTACCGTTTAAAAGATATATTTAATTTGAAGTTTAGAAATCGGAACTTTTTTTTATACAAACAATGTGAGTGTAAATGTATGTTTAAAATCGCCAATTTTAAACAAAAAAATGAACATGAATTATTTGTGGAAAGGTAAGGATAATAGTTCCTTGTTGTACATTATCAATAAATAACATACATATCTTGTAACTGCTTTGCCGTGCTGATTTCAAATAGGTAATGTACGCCGCACCTCTTTTGTACCATTCCGTTTCGCGATAGTTGTTCCGCTCTAGCATTTTGCTTTGCTTGAATCAAAGACACGTAGGGGAATGAGAATGTAGCATGTACCTACTAATAACATAACAAAAAATACGAAGTTTCATGGAATCCTCATGGCGTCTATTCGATCGGAGAAGACACCAAGGTTTACTAATTGTTGTTGGACACTATTTTGTCATCAACAAAATGGTTTAACTCATCGTAAGCCGAAGAGATGCTTCAGACAAACGTTGGACGGTCAGAGATGTGTGGGCCTTCGCATCGGTCCTAACCATCATCATAGCACTAAGCTTTCGAACCATTTCGATACATGGTAGTTACTCCGTTCTGGCGTTGTGCCTTGCTTGAATCAACATATAATTTTAAAACCTTCGATGAAGTTCATGACAATTTTAATAATTATAACGGTAATTTATTTATTGGAACAATTTTTTAATTGCAATATATATATATATATATATATATTCCCCTTTGAACATGTTGCTTTGTGGCCTTGCGGGTTGTATCACATCCAAGCCCTTTCTTCCAAAGGCACTGGCCTCCGCGGCCTAACGACCTATCGGGCATTTGTCCGACCTCCCGGTATACCAGTCCACTCCTGGAGGAGAGAATATTTTATGAAAATATTTTCCAATAAATTGAGTTCCGAAGAATTTATCTGAAGATAGGAGGAAATTTAGTAGGAGGAACAGAATTTAGACTTAGTAGGGAAGGAAGATGATGACGTACTTGAGTTCTCATTGGCTGGTGGGCGTTCCTAATCTCTTAGCAGAATTTTGAAAAAAAAAAAAAGTCTTTAGTTAAAGGGGTAGGAAAGTTGGACATGTGACACACCCAAGCTATCACTCTTCCAGGTGGTGTTCGCAGACATAGGTCAACTTTTACGGTGATGAGGCTAGATCTGATGCTTATCACATGGTACGCTATTTGCTGTAGTTAAGTTTAAAAATTAAGCAAGTTGTAGAAATACTATTTTCTGAATTTCTTAATAATTCTGGGATTTTAAATTTAGATTTAAGAAGGGGGACAAGGTAATTTCTTGCAAAAAATATTGAGTTTCTCTGTGTTATCTTCCGTATTTTTCATCTTTTTGCAAGCATCCAAAAGATCGAGAAAGTGCTCTGAATAAGTTATTTATTTCCTTGATGGCATCATCATTTTGGTTTAATTCGTTACTAAATTTAAAATCAGGATTTTTGTGAAAATATAAGGACGTACTGAAGATACATTTTTTGTTGTTGTTGTTGTTGTTTTTAAATCAACAAAAAAGCTTCTGTTCGTTGCTGCCATACGAGAAATTTTCTATGGCTAGATTGGATTGAAATATTTTATTTATGTTGTTAATCTTAATCGTAGCTTTACTGTTTCTGTTTTTTAATGTGTTAGGAAGCTTGAGCCTCCCTCCCAGGATGTCACGCAAACGTTCATTTTGTAATTAATACAGTAAGAATTTCCCTTTTTTTTCCCTCGTATGAGACTATCATCCGATTTTGTGTCCTTGGCCACATTTCAGACACCAGGTTTTCATTTTGCAATTTTCGGATTATTGGAGGAAGAAATTGCAATTATAACACAGAGTAGCTCTTTTCTTCTTCTTAAATTCGATAGTCTTTATTCGAAGAAAGTCCTTTACTTCAAGTAGCTCTTTTCTTCTTCAATAGTCATACGATGATATTAAGTTGTATATATCCTTGGAGTTTCAACTCCAAATGATTTCAGCTAAAGATAATGGTAGAGGTAGTTTAGTTTTGTATTAGTGAAGTTGCGCGATCTTTTGGATTGAAAAGCTTTTTTTTCTCTTGAAGATATTTTGCTGATATCGTCTATCACATTTGAAACAAGTAATCTTTTCCAAATTTCTTTAATTAGCCGTGGTGAATGTAACTCAGTAATATAGAATTCAGCATTTTCTTGCTTCAAGAGAGCTGTTATCACTCTGTGATTATTTTCAGAGTTGGAGACAACTTAATTGTCCCCCAATAATTTTGATTTAGTAATGCTAGAAAGCCTATTTATTTCTTGGAGTATTAAACTGTAATTTTGCATTAGATACAGCATTTCTGGAAGAGTTTTGGGTGGGGATGGGGGAAGGGGGAGTATCCTCTGCTTGATCTGGAAGTTTACTGAGAGTCGAAAAATTATTTATAGTATTTAAGTAAAACGAGTAACCTAATTTCGGCGATTTTTCCATTTTAGTCGGAGATTAAAATCCCTTATTTTCAGTGTTTTATTTTTAATTTTACTACGGCACACGTTATCTGCGGGTTGTTTATTAGGTTTATTGGTTTCATATTTAAGGATATTGGCTAAACTACGAATTCTGCACCGAATTACAAGGCAAGGAGCAATACTGAAAATTTCTGTTATTTTCACTCAGTTATCTGAGAGGTTATGCTCTCGGCATTTGAATGCCCCGATTTTCAGCTTCGTAGTCAATCAAAGGTTGTCATTGGTGAATTTTCGAATTTCAGTAATAAACTTTTCTGTGCAGAGTATTAAGTTGTTTGCTGTGTTCTTCAGTGGAAGTGGAGTCCACTCTGACTCCATACGATAGCAACCATTCTCAACTTGAATCTGATCCATAATCTCGCCCGACTCCGTAGCGGATTTCAAAGAGCCCTGTTCAGAGTGCTTACCAGCAGTCTACTTGGTTCGTGCCATGGCGAACGATCTATGTATTTATCTGAAACTGGCCTTATTCTTCTAGAGAACCTAAATAAAAAGCAAAAGCAACACCCCGATGATTTATCTTACTATTGTACGTTTATTGTTACAATGGAACGGACTATGATTGCAGTCTTGCATCGTTTGATACATCGCATATTTCGTTATTTCTGAAAAGTTTGTGAAGAGTAGTATGGCAAGATAGATGAAGTGACATTGCGAGTGTTTATATATATTGAGTGAAGAAAATGAAATAATTATTGACTCATCGGTATTTATCTTTTGTTTAAGGCAGTTAAATATGGTTTTAACTCTTTGTTACCTAATTTTCTATATTCTTGCTGTTCTTTCATAAAAATAAATACTATTGTTTATTTCTATTATTATGCTGAATTACTCTTGCCATATCACAAGGTGGTTTTCTTAAGCACCGACGAAGTTGATGTATAACGTTCGTCTACGAATCGAGTGTTTCCAGGTTCTGAATTTAGTGACATTCCAGCGTCAAAATTTAATGTTAAAGCTTTATTAAATTGTTCTTTGTTTTTCAATATAATTTCTAAAACCTTCCAGAATATTCTTTATGTTTCTGAGGCAGTGTTCTGGAATATTTCACTATGATATATAAAGACACATATTTTCAGTCTAGGAGAGTTTTCAGAGAAGTGTAGCTGCTCTTAGTTTGTTAATAATCCATGTTATTTGGATATCTATTGTGTCATCCATTCTGACTTGCTCCGACATCTAAGCGACGATATAAATAGTTTGAAAGTTTTGATATTTTGGCTATGTATATATATATATATATATATATATATATATATA
>BMAW01129062.1:0-16602 GCA_019974015.1 Nephila pilipes | reverse complement strand
TATATATATATATATATATATATATATATATATATATATAAATGAAAGATTATTTTTTTATGAAAAATTAGCAGAGAACTATTTTTTTATTGAGATGCGCAGTGAAGCAATATCTTTGATTTACCGTATTGGGCATACTTATCTCCAAAGAGTATAATTTAAAAAGGCATTATATACAAAAGTATGCCTCCGAATTTCATGCATATTAAGAAGAGCGTCGTAAAGAAAGGATAGCAGTACTAAAAATAAATCTTAAAACTCAGTAAAAGGGTTTTTTTTAGCAATGCTACAATTAATACGTCATCTTTTGTGAAGGCAACTATAATCGCAAACATAATATCTAACATATCAAAGTCATTGGTGAATTTATTAGGCAATGTTTGAAGAGCGTTTCAGGTATAATTTTTCCTGATAAGAAAGACGACATTTCTAAAATCAATTTGTCTTATCAAACTAATGCCAGGAAAATTAACAAACTTGGAATATCTGTTAAAGAGGATTTGAAAAGCAAAAACTATAGCTTAAAATTTTAGTTTTTAACGATGGATGAAAGTACAGATGCTATTGTTAAATTTGCTGTTTGCGTTTTAGAGGTATTAATGATGATTATAAAGAAACTGAAGGAATACCTTCTTTGGTACCAATACATGATAACACCAAAAAATTTAAATAAAAAAAATGCAAAAAAAAAAAAAAAACTTGTAATATTAATAGAAAACAATATCATTGCTATCGGAAACTTTCATTTGATGTAGTAATATTGCTTCATGCAACAAAAATGTTTAAGAGGAAAAGCTTTAAAAACTGACCATATTTTATTCAAATTGTCGTCGAGACTGAATTGTATAGGAGACAGGGAACTGAATCATCGCTAAATCCAGATTTCCTGTATAACGATATCATATACTATAAAGACTTCCATCATTTAATTAACCAATCCTCGGATAGATGGTAGCACAAAGCCGCCTCTCGATACTGCTACCATGCGGCCGTAACTGGTTTTGGCTGGTAGAAACGAATTCCGAAGATTAGCGTGAATCCTATCCGTTTAGACCAGAAAGGAAAGGTGGCAGATAGTAGTATTAAAGTGATGTTTTTTTCTTCGAAGCTCTTGTGTTGAGTGTGTGTGAAATGTTTACCTTAACTGTTCAAAATGTTTTATGTGATCTGTAATATCCGTCTTCTTGTGCTGTTCTGTGACGTTCTGTAGTAATAAATTAAAATTTAAAGAATCAATCTCATTTATTTCGAGTTGAACCCGTCACAATGCTTTACAAAAGTGAAACAACTTATATTCGAGTCCAAATTTTAAAAATATCTTTTGCCTTACTCAATGAAATCTAATCACTTATGATATCATAAGTGATTAAATTTCACTGAGCAAAATGTGTACCATACGATGTTGCCACCTGGCGTGCAAATTTAGCATTTTTTGTATAGATTTGACTGCTGTTTTAAATGATTTAAATATGCAACTTCAAGACGAAAATAAATTTATCTGTACAATGTTTCAAACCATAAACACTTTCTAAATGAAATTGAAACTGTGGAAAACCCATTTAAGTACAAGCAATTTTTTTGCATTTCAACAAGTAGGCCAAATGTAACCTTAATAATGGGAAAAAATACGCAGCTCTTCTTTGCAATTTGATTCAAGAATTAGAAAATAGATTTAGGATTTACAAAAATTACATGTTTTTCTTAAATTTTTATTTTTGTGCATCCATTTACAGTTGATATGATATGCTGCTAGTGAATTTTCATTCGAAATGTACAGAATTGCAAGCTGGCATCCACCTAAAAGAGAAATGTTTCACAAAGTCTCTTTACTGGACTTTTATAAATCATTTCCTGCCTTAAAATAAATATCCTTTTCTGCACAATCGTTGATTATTAATAAAAACTGGACCGGAAAATAATAGTAATCCTGGTACGAAATCAACCCTTGTCAATGAACAGAAAGCCTTTTACAAAAAACGCGGAAAATAGCCATCAGAAATGTCGATGCAACAACTGGTTGCTGTTACAAGTCTGTGCATGTTCTGGCCCCAGTTCTTTCCTCCATCATTACGTTTGTGTTATTGAGAGGTGCAGACGTGTTTAGTGACGAGTTGAATGCAACACAAAATGGTGCTCACAATAAAACAACGCGTGTTCATTGTCGATTGTTACGCGAAACACATTTCGTGGAAATTTTTTGAAAAACTGTTAGCGCGTCGGAATGGAAAGCAAAGTCTGCAATGCAAAACTTAGTGGTAAAATGGACTCTACAGCGAATAAAAACCGTAACTATCTGAAAAGAGTTCGTACACCAGGAAACATTGTTCAAGTGAAGGAAAGCCTGGAAAACAGTCCGACGTAATCTAAACGCCGGTTACCTGCGCAAGTGGGAACTAAGAGATCGTCATGTTGAAACATCAAAAAAGACTCGAGTATTTTCTTTATAAATTTACCGTTGTGCATAAGTTAAGGCCTACTGACAAAATATCGCACCTTGAGTTTACCCAGTTGTTTCTGAGTGGAGTGGAATCATTACTTTTAAATTCTGTTTTTCTGATGAGACAGAGTTCAGCCTCTCAGGGTATGTAAACTCTCAGATCATGTGCCATTATACGAGTACATAAGCAAATCCCCATACTTTAAGCAACCGTTGAAAAATCTTAAGATTAGTGTTTGGTACGAAATGTCTGATTTCCACATTATAATATGATTCTTTCATCAAACTTTTAAGGCTTACCGTTAAGTCCAGAATCAGTTTAATCCATTAGTGGATCAACTTTTGTTGATCCACTAATGGATGATAATGAAGTAGGAAATGAATGACTGTTTGGATATTTCTAGTAAGACAGAGCAAAAGTACAGACTAACCTGACAATCTTATCACGAGAGCATGAGGTGTTCGGGAAGGAGAGAACAATCAGCAGAGACAGTAAATTCTCCTGGTCACCTCCACCGTCTGATGTCTTTCCCTGTGATTTTTAATTGTGGGATAAATTGAAGGTTCAGGTGTACTCAAATAATCATCACTCACTGGAAGATCTACAGCAGAACATTGAAAATGCTTTGCTATCTCTCAAGCAGAGATGATATGCGTATCTCAGTTTCATAAATCGAGCCTAGCTCTACATCGACATCCATGGTGACCATTTCCAGCATTTTCTATGATGGGCAGATTTCCGTTCATTAATAAAGTCGATTTCGTGGCAGCCTTATAAATATTTTCCAATCCAGTTTTATTTTTCTCACTCTGTATTTACTCCAACCGCGCACAGGTAAATTACATCTGCTTCATGCATACTCAGATGCACACATCTTTTTCTTGGGCTCATGTGTCACGAACAATAACTTATCTCTGACTGATGAGACTATATTTGCCTTCTTTGAAATAGACTCACCGGAAGCAACTTATTATTTTGACTTCTTCGTTTCCGGTAATATAATACATTCAGGTCTCATTGATGTTAACAACTCGATTCGGCAGTAATCAAATTTTGATTGGGTAGCAATTGTCCACCAAATTAATACTAACATAAAAGAAAATGTTAAATTTTCTTTGTCGCCGTTTAGCAGATGCCAGCACATTCGTTACCATCTGCTGTCAGAAAGAAGTACATTTTGAGCCACATAAAACCTATTCATCATATAAATAATTAATTAGTTACAGACTTTTCTTTGATTTATTTATAGTGTCTTGATAGTGGAACAAAGTAAATGTTTTTACATCCGTTTTAAATGTCTTTAGAATTCAATTTTTTTAAATAAATTTTCAAAAAGGTAGAGCATTTGTAACATCGTGTAAGTAATCCTATACCTATATAAACGGTGGTTCACTAAAAGTTTAAATGGTAGTAAATTGTACATTCCAGTGTCGATTGTAATTCTCTTACTAAGTCTTTTTTTTTTTTAATTTCTTGACTAAAATTACATTATAAAGAACATTGGACTTAAAATAATATAACTGGAAATTATTTTTAATTTAACGATTTTTTGTTTTATTTTTTTTAAAATAGTTTTCTTAAAATGTAAGATGTGCCATTCAGTTTTTAAATCTTCCTACTTTGCAGTAAATTGTGAATAGCGCATATTCCAAACTATTGTTTTTGAATGATGAATAATAAGTAACAAAAAATATTTTAAAATATAACATATATTTTTGTGTACAAAAAGTATTATTTCATTATGATTGTTTCTTAACTCAAACATTGTATGCAGAAAGTATTTCCTTATTTTTTCAAAATTAAATTAAATGAATTGTTTTCATTTGACATTCGAATTTATTTAGATTAAGCGTTTTATTTTATGGAGATAAATGAAAAATTTCCTTAAAAAATGTGTGAATTTGATAGTTAATTCTTTTATATTTGTGACTAATTAATGCTACAGACAAAAAATGGTTTACAAAATCAACACTAGATGGCTCTAGGAGCAAGTTAGTTGAAAACCTTTTGAGAAAACGAGAGGTATTCAAACTTCCTTTTGAGCCTATCAATTTCTTGAAGGAACCCCTTGATCAAATAGAAAAAGAAAAGGATATAAAAGCTTTATTTTACTCAAATTTATAAAATTATTATTGCATCTCTATTTTATCACAATACAAACGTCTTAATAAGATAATGAATGGCAAGGTACCTAATGGTCTTTGCCCAGGGGGGGGGCTCTATAATATTCAGTTCTATAATATTCAGTTTCTATAATATTCAATTATTATATTCAGTGTATAATAAACAAAAGCAACGAAACTTCAAATTGTAACAAATTAATAAAAATAAAAAATTTTAATGACTCGGCTGCAATATTTTTTTTATTGCAAAGTATTTTTTACGTCAGGAATAATTGTTGAAATCTGCAACCTAATGTCATATTTAGCATCCAATCTGTTTTCAAGATATTCGCATACATATGTTGAAACATATGACATTAGACGTTTTACAGCTCTTTTGGCAACTTCAGGGTATTCTTTTTCTAATGTCAATCCAAATATACATAATATCAATTTTATTAAAATTTAATTTCAATTGAGTGTTGGTCGATATATCAGTTTGATGTTCTTTTTCTTTATTGGGAGTTTGGAGGTGTCACAGTCTTGAGAAGGAGTTTGGATCCAAGAAAATTTTTCTTTTTGAACAGTTAAATGTTCAAGAAATGTTTTTTGCAGATCTGATTAATGTTGGACTAAACTAATTTTTATCGGGATTAGCGTTACTGTCAACTAAAACATTTTGCAAATTAGGAAAGCATTCAATATTTTCTTTCGAAATGCGCAATCTGCCCAAAATTTCAATTTTAAAAGAATGGCGTTAATTTTACCTTATACTTTGAAAACAGTGAAATAAGTGAGCGATTCTTCACCTGAGCAAAGAATGGAGACAAATATGTGACTCAATGAGTCTCGTTTGATGTATTTGAAGCACATGACTTTTACGAAATTTAGGATTTTATTTTATCCATAAAATGTTTATTTATGTTTCATTTTACAATCAAACTTCCTATGAGAATTCGATCTTTTATAAAAATTAAAATTTTACTAAAATTTTGGCACTTTGATTAAACAAAGAGAGATCTGTTGCGGAACCCCTGTCGAAGTTCTAGGGGTTCTTACCCGCGGAATAAGGTTTGAAGACCTCTATTTTTTGATCCATTCACTTCTCGATTTTGGAACGAAATAATTATAATGAACATCTAAGTCGCTAAGACGGAGGACCGGTACAAATTACCGGAGTTCATCTTTTAGGGCCCACAAGTTCTTAAGCTGATTTTTTATACTAGTGGCCCAAGACTATATATTGCAAGAAATTTACAAGAAATATCTCTCGCATAAAATACATCAGGATTCCTATAGGTTAAAATCTAGGTAACACTGTTTCTTGGAGTGTTTAATTAATGTAATTAACTTTCAAAAAGTTTAATTATCCTGTATATGTAGTATCATTAAAATTCTTCATTTTTTTTTTTTCACTTAAAAAATTTACTGACAACAAAAACTTTTTTTTAGTTGTCATTAAAACCTTTTAAAAAAGGGAACATGCTCCTTTTGTAGGATCTGCCCTTCCTCGAAAAATGTCCTTCTACCATCCTTTTTAATAATTTAAAACAAATCTGTTAATCTCTGTATTCAAAGATGCCAAGCCAAACTGTTATGCAAATGTTGAATACAAAAAACTTTTAGGATATTCAAAAGTTAGATGGCTCGCTCTAACACCTGCTAAAAATCGCGTTTTACAATTATTTGAGTCTCGCCTTTCATATTTTTTAAGTTTAGATAAATATATAAGAATTCTAGAATATTTTTCGATTATGAATTATTGGAGATATTAATGCATTTTGTGCATAATCATACATCTATTTTCCCCGAAACGATTTAAAAGATTGAAGGTGAACATATTTCAGCTACAGAAGTTAGATTTATTTTGAACGATTTTGTCCTTCAAAATAAATCACGATTTGAAGAAAAATTTATTCCATTCATAATAAAATAAAAATTATTCAAACTTACAGGAATCAAATCCGAGCATAACAGAAAAGTTTACCAAAGAAGTGCAAAATTTTTATCAAACATCTTTCTAATATGTCGAAGAATGTTCTGAAACAAATATCAGGAAATAACAGTTTTCAATGATGTTTGTTGACTTGATCGCAAGAAAATTGGGCACATATTGAAAATTGTGTTGAGTTTTTATCGAAAGAAAATGCTTGATATTAAAATCGATAACAATTGTATGTTTAAAGAAATTTGAAGACTGGATGTATATTTAAATTCTGATAAATTAGAACAATGGAAAAATCAACATATTGAATTTGATAAAAGATGGATGGAAATATTTAACCATTTCAAAAATAACCACATTTCATATGAAAATTTTGTTATTCATGTTGAGTTTACGTTGTGCTGCCCTGGAACTAATGCAGCAGTTGAAAGAGTTTTTTCCAATTAGTAATGATTTTTGGACAAGTGAGAAATCAAGATTGAATGTTGATACTCTAGCTGCCGCACTTAAAGTAATATTTCTTGCTCTGAAAATTCAATATATTGTTAGAAAGTGATATATTGACAAAAAATATTCATTCAATGGAAAAAATACTCGTTTAATTTAGTAATTAAAAGTATATAAATTAATTAGTAATTAAATCATTTTAATTAATAATTAAAGGTAATTGGTATATTTTTGTTTGAATTAATAAAATATTTCATTTATTTACTCTGAACTTTTTTCTTAACTTTTTTCGTCCACCTTGTCATTATAAAAAAAAAAATTGGTCATCTTTTGATAGATATTTATCACCAATTTTTACATTCCCCGTGCGTTAAAAATAAAGTGCGGTTTTTTTTTTTTAAATATGTACTTTTTTTAAGATTGAGAAAAAACATTATTAGCACATACAATTATTATTTTCTCTCACCTGAAATAAGATGAATTAATGTTTATTTGAAAATGGATTTTAATTTATATTTGTTTATATATAGTATGCAAAAATATTTAAATTATTGGAAATGTAAAGGCCTTTTATATTATTATTAATTTTATGTCATTAAAAATTTTTTCCCAAAAAATATTATTTTTTGTTTGTAATCTCGCTAAAGTATTTCAAACAATAACCAACATGTGCCGTCGTACAAAATATGATAGGATGACGAAACAGCCTGGATTTTAGCACAAAATGACCCTGAAACTCTTGAATGTTCTGACTTGTCCCCCAAAAAAGGAGGGGCCGCGGTAGCCTAGTGGTCAAGGTCGTGGACTAGCGGCCGGCGGTTTTCGTTCAGTCGCGGGTTCGATCCTTGGCCGCTAAAGACCCGCCGTGTAGCCGGGGTTGATGCACGTTAAATCTGTTCGGGGTCCAAAGTCCTCCCGTTGGCGTGGTGTGGATGAGGAGAGGGGGGGTGCCAGCTCAGGTGTCGTCCTCGTCACTTGACCGTGGTTCAAAATTACGAGGTCCGTCGCCAATAGCCCTCGTGTTGCTTCTAGTGCGACGTTAATATAAACTAAACTAAACCCCCCAAAAAGGAGTAAAAATTGGCGGAAAATGTATATAAAATTGTAGGTGAGCATAGAAAGCCATTGGTAATACCGATTTAGCGTTCCGGAGTAAATATTTTTATTGATTAACATTATGTGGAATCTGCAAAAATTTGAATCGAAATCGAGACTCAGAAAATGGTTATTGTGTAATGTTGTGTAATTAGAACATACGACTATTATTGTGTAACCAAATGCAAACTTTCGTTGTATTTAGAAATTTATTTTGTTAAAATTTGTTTTTTATCGTATGCACAAGATGAAATTATTTTGTTAAGAGACAGCATTCGGAATTCAGACATTCGATGGGGAAAAAATAGCGATGAATTTTCGAGAAAAATCTAAGATTTGGAAAACTTTTATTGAAAATTTCTGTTATTGAATACGCAAAATAAGTTTATTTTTTTAAAAAGAGAATATTCAATTTTTATATCGCACTTGTTGCAGTAAGTGTTCTTCAAAGAGAAATAATATATTAGAAAGGAAATTTTTAATCTGCTTTTTTGGTTCCTTTTTAGCTGGAAAATGCCATGTCTCTTTCAGATCGGATTTCAGTATATGTAAAAACAGAACTTAATGAAACAAATATTTCTCTGCCTATTACAAGTCTTAATTTCAACTTATTCGAATAGGAAATTATTTAGAAATGTCATGTTCTAATTCCATTAATTAAAAAAAATAAATATATTTCATACAATTAATTTAAAAATTAATTACACACATTAATTACCAATTTGTTTCAGTTTAATATTACTCCTAATTTAATGAGTAATATTCACGAACAACTTAGAAAAAAGAATAATAAATTAATATTAATTTCCTTTTATTAATTTATAAATTTCTCATTGTTTAATTAATAAACTTCTTTCGATATTACATATGTTTTGCATAATAGATAATGCATTTGATATAAATATACACATCAGTATAAATATATAACTGAAATATCAGTTTTTACGATTGTCATATACTTCGAGAGAGAGAGATAGTACTTTACTCAGCTTATAATTTTTTTAAAGTTATTTGAAAAAATATTATACAGATACAATGTGCATTTATTTAAAAGAAAATGTTTAAGGAAAGGGAATTAAAAACTAGTTTTAAAGTTTTGTGGGTGAGAGGGAAAATTGAAATTTATTATATAAGCATTTCTTTCTTCTCCTCAAATAGAGGAATTTAAGATACAATAAGAAATGAATATAGAAACATTTGGTATAATTCATTGTACTACGATAAAAAGTATGGCCTTATGGTCGGGGGGAGGAGGAGGAGAAAGAAAGAATCTTGGTCCTGGAAGAGAGGGGGCAAAGGAGAGGAAGAAAGGCGTGGCGGTTTAACATTACTTACAGGTGTGAGGTGTGCGCGAATAATATGTCAAACTTACGCAATTGCATGTATTTACTTTGAAAATTATGTTAAAGGCCAGGGGGTCCAACACTGTGCCGCCGAGCCTCATTGCACGCTCTGATGGTTTTACGCGCATTGCTGCTGCGCCACCACAAAGAAAAAAATTACGTTTCTAACGAAATGTAATGTAACTTTTTTTATAGAGTGTAGTTAGAGAAATAAAAACGCGTTTGTTCCAAAAAAATTAGTTGTTTATATAATAATCATTTTAACTAGGCTTGCCCTTCATCCCGATTTGTCCCAGTTTGAAGGTATTGTCCCGATCAATATATCATTTTGTTCCAGTTATTTGTTAAGAATAAAAATAAGGTATAATATACATGCACTAAATTTTTTTTTAATACCTCCCTTCGCTACTGTACCCTAGGCCACTGTTAGTTTTATCTTGTTCCTAGTGACCGTAGTAGCCTAGTGGTTTATTTTCATTGAAAAAAGTCCTTATAATCTTTCTTTTAAGGTCATCTCCTAAAATTACAAGTGCAGTTGTAGCCAAGTGTTTTTGGTCGCGGGCTCGCATCCGGCGATGTTTTCACTGAGTCGTAGGTTCGAACCCTGATACCAAGTGACGAGGACGACACTTGAACTAGCATCTTCCTCTACAAACTTCCAAACCAGGCCAAAGGGAGGAAGAAGCGAAGCAACCTTGACCAGATTTAATGGACGTCAGCCCTGCTACATGGTGAGTCTTGAGTGGCCTTAGGGCTCATACCCTCGACTCGACGAAAACTACTCCGGTCGAGATTCCACGACTACGACCACTAGGCTTTCACGACCACATGATTTTGATTGGAGTTGTATTGTCATAGCTCTTGGTGAAAGTACCTAAGAAATAATATTAATTCCTTTTAGATTTAACTCTATCCTTGTATAACTCTATTGCTATGAAATATGTTATATAGACAAACCATGCGCATTTTTTTTTTTATAGTTGCAACACTATGTAATCGATCTGAAACTGCAGTTAGTGGAAAAATCGCCTTTCCTAGTTTCCTTTGACTGAAAACTATCCATTTTAAAATGAAAGAAAATTAAAAATTAATTATAAGAAAAGATAAACCATAACTCAAATTATTGGTGTCGTAAAATTTAAATTTTATAAGGTATTTAAATTAATTTTTTGTCTGTATAAATATCCAGTTGAAGGAAGATATGGTTTGTGGATGTTTCGTAATTTTATTTTCTATTCATCTATAGAACAATTCTCATATTTTTAATAGCCCACTAATAGCTACCATGTTTTGATCAATATTTGAACTCTATATTTTTGAACTTTTCAGTACTATTTCCTAAAATGCTCTAATTATTTAATTACACAACTTAACACTTAGAGAGAAATATTTCTCAAGAATTAATTATTGAATAGGAAAAAAAAGTTCTCCGGTATTCAATAATTCTATTTCGAACTGGCTTTATACGATTCACATATTGCTGTTCAGTTCTCTTTTAAAAAGAATTGCTCATAAAAGCAATTAACTCCACTGCTATATAGAGGAAATAAATGATTCAGAAATAAATATAATGAAGCCGTCATTCCAACTTTTAATAAATACGCTAAATATATAATTAGTTGCAATTCAAAATGAAAATGTAGTTATATAGATAAGTTGCAGTTGATTGATTGTTTGATTGGAAGGAATACTGAATAACGAAAAATATAATCTCCTTAAAAATATTCTTTTAATTCAATAGCACACTAATATTTTCCAAAATTTTTGTCCCAAAGCTTTTTGAAAGTAATATTGTAATATTGGGTCTATCTTTAGTACATAACAATATAATTAACGTACAAAAACAATATTAAACTTCAATTGATTGTTTATCAACATCGCACCTAGAAGCAAAGAGAGAGAGGTTTTTTTTGACGGATCTCGTAATTTTGAACCAAGGACAAGTAACAAGGACGACACTTGAGCTAGGGCACCCCAATCTACTAATATCCATCCAGCGGCCAACGCCAAGGACTTTGATTCGAACTCATGACTTGACGGAAACAACGCCATCTGTGAACTTGCAACCATGACCCATCGGCTACAGTGACCACGCGCTAAGTTTCAGCATCACAACCAAATTAAAATATCACTCGCAGGGAAATATATTATGCAGTTTAATAATTTTCTTAAAGTGTACATTTAATATCATTTGATGTAAAACGACGCAATTTATATTTTCTAAATTTAATATATTTTCCATTGTGAGATTTTGATTTCTTATTAACGTCACATTGAGAAGCAACATGACAGCTATTGATACAGACCTCGTAATTTTGAACTTCGTTCAAGTGATGAGGTCCATAGTTGAGCTGGCACCACCCTCTCCAAACTTCTACACCACGCCAATGGGATGTCTTGGGACCTAGACCATATTTAATGTGCATAATCCCACTACACAGTGGGTCTTTACTGTGTAGTGGGATTATGCACTACACTGTAAAATGGCTTCACCCTTTCCAAACTACACTACCACACCAACAGGAGGACTTGGAACCTCGATCAGATTTAACATGCATCAGACCTGCTACACCCCGGGTCTTTATTAGCATCAGGGCTCAAACTTACGACTTGACGAAAACAATGTTGGCCGCATGTCCGCGATTATGACCACAAGGCTTCGGCGACTACAATGTAATTTTTGCTACGAACTTTAAGAGAGCTGTTTTTTATGCCATGAGTCCTCCCAAGGGCATGGTGTGGAAATGGTCAATCATCTCAAGTGTCGTCCTCGTCATTTGACCGAGGTTCAATATTACAAGGTCCGTCGCCAATAGCCCTCGTGTTGCATCCAGTGCGGCGTTAATAAAACTAAATCAAACCAATCTTATGTCATGAATATGTAGAAAATCTTAATATGATTAGTTTCAGGGCATAAACCTGTGGTCTTGCAATTAATGGTGATCCTACTTCAAATGAATTACTTAATTGTACCAGCTTTATTTGTATTCAGATTGTTTTAATTATAAACATTTAATCACGTGTAACTTAAACATCCTTTCCCTGGTCACCAACAATGAAATGTTCTGCTAACACCATCATTTGGATGTATTGACATCAGGGTATATTGACACAAGATCATAATCAAAAGGTGAACTGAGGGAAAACGTTTAGAATTACTGTTTCAAATATGAATATTGGCTTCAATAATATAGCGAAAATTTTGCCATTACGGTTTTTAAGTTTTCGTTTAGATGCTGTTATATTTTATTGCAAAACTTAAAATACATCAGTTGATCCATTCATTGAGAGTAGATATATATCTGATTTTCATTAATTCTCCTACTATGAAACCAATTATTGACGTTATTTGAATCGTTTGACTTATAGATGCACTGGACTAAATCAGTGATTCCCAACCTTTTTAACCCTCTAAATCTCTGCTGGCTTGGTTCCTTTCCATTTACACCCAACTAAAAATCCTATAGGTATCCCTCCCGTTCTACGAAATGTGTTTTAGCCGTTACAGATTCTGAAGGCTTTTTCAAAAAATGAGTATGTTGAATCAAATTAAAATATCTATTTATTCATTATATAGTTTTTTTTTTGTTTTTGTTTTTTGAAGTAAACAAACTGACATAAATGTCGGGAAAAAAAAGAAAAATTAATGTGATATTTAGAATGACATTGAATCCCAAAATTTAAAAAAAAAATTTGAAAGAGAATATTTAATCCAATCTCAAATCCAGAGATGTGTATAATTTTTTTTCTATATTTATATTTTCAAGTAAGTGTATGATATAAAGACTTGTTCAGCAAACTCCACGCTGGGAAACGGCAACAAATATATCATGATATTTTTAGAAAGTTCACTTTATTCTCATCGCGATGAGCCCCAAAATTTATTCGATTTATTATTCCGTCACTGAAGAGGTTCTTCAAAGTGATATCCGGAGCGAGTTTCATCAATTTCTTCTTTTCAGAAACCAACAGTATTACAAGCGACATTCTTAATAAAAACTTCTCTGCCTGTTTTTTAAAGTTCTCTTGAATATTTTGAGATTATTTTGTTCTTTTTCAGCCGTGTGACCGCCATAACTGTTTGCTTTTATAATCGATTTTTATTTTTTCTTATCGGGCCCTCATGTACTTTTTGGGGTGCGCGGACTATCGACACACACACACACGGAAGATGACACCTGAATTTTCACCAAGCTTCAAAGTCAAAAGGACTTTATTTCATTCACCATGCAGAAATTTCCTTAGATTTCTCGTGATTGCTTTTGGTGTAATCAGGATCTGATTTATGATCACGAAATATATTACCACAATCACCAGAGAAATGGATTCGTTTTGATGTGTTCTTGTTTAAATAAAAACAAGAATATATATAATTTTCATTTTAGTATCGGATGGGGGAAAGTACGCAGTTTTTATTTTTAGTTTAGTTTAAGTTGAAAATATAGAATAATATAATCGAAAATCAAAATTCTGTTTTGATTGAATAATTCTCGCTAGAAAGTTTTCCGCGTATTGAGTATAATTTCGCTTTCCATACTTGTTAAACTTTCTTTTACTTTTGGATTCGTCTGCTGCTAACTACTGAGGAATTTGTAAGAAATACAAAAAAAGTTATTTTTGTCATTCCCTGCAGTACCCCTTGAATTCCTTGATAGGGTGAAAGAAGAAAACCTAGTCACTTTGTTGCGGTTTTATTCTTGTTAACGATTTTCTGTGGTCTGTAGTTGTCAGTCAACGAATTAATCACATCTCATAAATCCATTGTCATCCACTGTGACCAGGTGATCACAATAGAGATGATCAAAACAACTCGTTAAAAAGGAACCCTAAATTGAAATATCCATTTCAATCCCAGAAAAAGAGCCGAAATAAAGAACCTAACTGAGTGTTGTCAAAGATAATTTTCAACCATGACGTATTTGATGTTTTCCTTCCCTGAATTCCCTTCCTGCCGGGATCGCCAAACAACCTTCCCTGCCCCCCCCCCCCCCCCCAAGCACTAGGCCCCTCAACACCGGCCACAGAAAACGGTGTCCTGAATGGACCCACTGACGAAAAAACTCCGACAAAGAATCTAAATGGTAGCTCAGTAACAGCCATCTCCTTTAGCAAGAAAATCGGGGATTCGCTTAGACTTTTAACAATCTTGGCGGTTACCGTCCTGACGCCTTGCTGGCACCTGTAAAGCTACTTTGACTTTGGTGTATGATCCTTTGTTGTGATCGGTGGGTTATTACTTTTCCCATAAGGCGCCTTGTTGGTTTGCGGCGAATAATTATAAAGGAGAGCATGTGTGAGGGATAAATAAAAAGTAACACGTTACTTTCCCTTTGCACGTGGTTATATTATTTCATCAATGCCAATGAAGTTGTCAAGGGAAAATATGTGGCGGGGCAGAAAGAAACGTTTAAGAAGCTTTTGTTGGAGAGGGTGTGTACAAGAACAATTCTTCTATGATCGTGGGAATGCTCGATGGCAGGATAGAAATATTCGCTTCGCTGTTGTCCGGTTTCGTTAAGGGCGTTATAGGTCAGTGGGCTTGTAATCATTTTCATTTTTAGGGGTTAGAATGCGGACAGGATAATAAAGTGTATGTTTACAAATGTCGGAGCTTTTTTGGGATATATTGAATTGAGTTTTTGGAATGGGAGTGTTAAATAGCTACTTAGGAACTGAAGTCAAACGGGCCAGAAAAAAGTTATGATATGTAATGTTTTGAAAAGTATTACATACTTTTCTTACTATCTAATTCTTAAAGTAATTCTCGATTAGTTTATGTGAATGCTTTGTAATAAAAAAAAATGCATTGGTGTATTTCGTCCGAATTTCAAATTAAGAATTTACTTTCAAATCCCTTACTAACAAAATTTGCTTAAAACCATATATCAAAATAACAAATACACATTATATAGGTTATATGTAGAATAATTGATAGTATTTACTGCACTAATTTATTCATAAACCTAATCCTAAAACTTTTTAGTTATGTATTACACATGCACACACACAATATATATATATATATGTATATATATATATATATATATATATATATATATATATATATATATATGAGTGAGGGAATGTCAAGTTTATTGGCGCAAGAGCCAGATATGGCTATGCTGCGCCGAACAAGATTAAACTGTGGTCTAGACGTGAAGTTGAAAAATAGATAAGTGGTTGACAAGAAGGAGGGTCGAAAATAGAGAAGGATCGCTAGGGTATTCCGGGAGTGCTTCACCCGTGTTTACCAAAGACAGTAAACCCCATGGGAAAGAAAGATCACTAAGGTGCCTCGGGGTCATGAAGCCCGTACTTACCTAAAAAAGGCAAGTCCCTGAGGTCCCCTGATATAATCCCCAGGGGCAGGGTGCCCGGCTATTCCCCCAGACGCTGGGTATCCATTTTAGTCGCCTTTTACGACATGCATGAGCTACAGTGAGACTATTCTGTCATCCCCGGTCACCACACGGGTCCATAATAATAGAAAAAAATATAATTTTCTTTTTAAAATTTAAAACATAATAAAGAACAACTATAACAAATAAATATACGTATACATAATAAAGGTGCGTATTTCAATGTATTTAAGAAAATAATAATACCAAATTTTTTAATTATGCCATCGGTAGATAATGAAAAACAAATTTACTTGTTATCAATATAAGTATAAATAGCGTAAAAAGAATTTTGAATTCTTCCTCTTTTCTTTCTTACGGTAATATGTAAACAATCTTTAAGACATCGCATAAAAGTGTACGGTACTGTTCTTATCCTTTTACCAACCGAGGCACCTTAGTGATCTTTTTCTCTCCCATGGTGTTTACTGTCTTTGGTAAACATGGGTGACGTTCTCCCGGGATACCCTAGCGATCCTTCTCTATTTTCGACCCCCCCTTCTTGTCAATCACTTTTATCTTTTTTTCAACTTCACGTGCAGACCACAGTTTAAACTTGTTTGGCGCAGCATAGCCATATCTGGCTCTTGCGCCAATAAACATTACATTCACTCACTCACATCCTTTTACCAAAATTAATAAAGCATTGTGCGCGAATTTAGAGCTGCTTATAATCTGCTCTTTCTTCCACAAAAGTGTAAAAAAATTAATTTCTAATTTTAATATGATTTGGTTGTTTTAATAAATTTTGCCATATTTTCAACATTCTGATTGTTGTACTAAAGGTTATATATATATATATATATATATATATATATATATATATATATATAT
>BMAW01129060.1:9921-30833 GCA_019974015.1 Nephila pilipes | reverse complement strand
TTTAGAATTGTATCAGCGAACAAGGATTAACTCTTTACAGATGATTGGGTTATTCAATCGGAAAAATTAGAAATTTAAATTGTTTTTAAGTGAGAACATTAAACACATACACAAAGATATATATATATATATATATATATATATATATATATATATATATATATATATATCTTTGTGTATGTGTTTAATGTTCTCACTTAAAAACAATTTAAATTTCTAATTTTTCCGATTGAATAACCCAATCATCTGTAAAGAGTTAATCCTTGTTCGCTGATACAATTCTAAATTATCCTTTAATTTATGTGATAACACGTTCTTAAAATCTGCTAAAATCAACTTTAACTAGGTCGTAAATGTATAGGAAATAATCCCTACTAGACTGATAGACGTCGTGAAAGTCTCTTAGAATCCTTTTGTCTTATTCCCCGTGATCTGGAGAAATCCTTACTTGTAAATTTGAAAGCAAAGTAATCTTCCCTATATTCTGCTGTAATTGAAGAAGCTAAGATACGTTTCTTGCTTTATCCATTTTAATAATGTCTATTAATTGCCCCTCTCTCATCAAAATGGGGGGAAACCAGTCTAAATTGAAAAAAAGGTGTTCCAATTACAAATCTGAGTCATAATGTAATTTTATTAGTCCATTAAGGATATACCACAAGCCGGCATATATATATATATATCTGTGTGTGTGCCTTCATGGGAAAATCTACAAATTCTATCCTAACTTTCTGCATATAGGTACAAGAGAGAGAAAAAAAAATTCAGTTCGCTACTTTACGTAAGCAAATGAGTGAAATCTAAATGAACCGAAAGACTTCAAACGCTTGGATTTATTTCACTATAATGAATCAATGTTTCTTTTGAAATACCATTTATCGCTGAATAATATTCATAAATGTAAACATCTTCCTGTATAGTTGTATTCCGAATAAACGAAAAGTTTTTAAATTCAGATATTTGCCACGCGATAAATCTGCGGCCTCAGCAACCAAAGAAAAAGGCGTTAAAATGTTCCTGTTCATTCTTCAGAAATTCTGCCGCTTTTAGAGAGGCAATAATAACCAGTGAAAGAGCCGTTTTTACTATTATATTGGCTTTTTATCTAGATAAAAGTCGTCTGCCACATCAAATGCTGTCTTCTCATTAATGGATTCTACTTCCTCTTGAAATTTTATAAAATTCGTCATCTAACAATTTCGGAGCAAGTGCAATTCTTCCTAAAGAATTCTCAACTATAACTGTAAACTGAATCCTAAAATCTGTAGTGACTCTTTTAAGCTGGATATAATTTGAATTCTTTTTTCTCAAATTACGAAGTCGGATAAAAATTCAGTAATTCTGTTGATTATTTTACTATTAAACAAAATGTTTTTGATTAAGTATCGCATATTGATATCTTATTGAAATTTCTTTAACTTGGTTCTGATTTGAATTTCAATATAGTGAAAACTTTAGAAAGTAATCACAATAGTGCTTCGTTTTATCTAGAATATGATGTGTAATAAAATAAAAATGTCTATGATATCACTTTATTGGTATTTCATATTTTTTATATAATACTTTTTTTAGGAAATTAAAACAAATCATATGTTTACTATAAGGGTATATCAAATACATAAACATGCACATATATATAATTTGAGTGGATTGTTGCATAAGGTATTAATAAAATTCTGATTTCTGTTTTGAAAGTTGGTATATTGATATAAAATAGTCAATATGATGACAAGGAAAGAGCACGGAATTGATTGATGTGTTTTGTATAGTTAAAATTCTTATTGGTTTTTCAATGAGACTTTCTCTGTAGGAAAATAAAAAAAAGTTAATATATTTTGAAATTTAATTAAATGTTTTGAAGGGATTTTCTTATAAGTAATACGTCGTATGTTGTGTATATTACCGAAGCTGTGGAATTATTCAGTTTTAAAAAAGTGTGTTTTTTTTAAAAAAAATCAGTTTTATTCAAAGAATGTAATATTATATGTTGTGTATGTGAAATAATTTTTGAATTTAATTCTAAATTGAGTTTTAAGACTTGTGCATATAATGTTAATTTGTTAATAATTCAGAATCATATATATATGCCATTTTTTTTTAAATATATTAATTGAAATCGTAATATTGCTATACACGATAAGCGAGAGGAATAAACAAGAAATTTTATTATATGAGGTGTGGTTATTAAATTAAGTGTCTAACGCTACCAGAGAAGAAGTACGAATGCTCCAGAGACCGTCAGTTGCTTAGCGTGATGCTTTCTGCTTCGCATGCGGTGCCTTTTGCATCTGAGCAAAATTCCGTACAACCGTAGTCTACTTTCTCAAGGGAGTTTTCTTTCTCACCTGAAAATTATAAGTGAGCAACGAATTGGTGTGAAATCTTAAACAAAGAAAAATCATATAGATACTTAAAATGTATTGAAATAAGTATATGATAATGAACGTTTATCGCTTACATGCGTTTTTTTAGTTGATTTAAGCTATTTTACAATGACCAAGAAGACGTTAAAGATGATTCACTCCCGGGTCATCCTTCCAAATTATAAAGGGATGACAATAATTCAAAACAAGGTAACCTGCTTTAATATGACCGTCTATTATGTGTTTGTGAGAGGGCTGAGAATGTAGGAATCAGCAAAGAATCTGTACGGCAAATTCTACACTAAATTTTAACTTGAAAATAGTGTGTGCCGAATTGGTGTCAAAAATTATCATCAACGAACATCAAGAAGCTTTCTAAAATGTTTGTTCTGAACACATTGAATGTCATTGAAAATGATCCAAACTTCTCGGAAATTATAATAACATGTAACGAAATCGTAGTATTTTACTTGTGATCCTCCCAAAATGCTACAAATCATGCATTGGAAAAGCCCAACTTCACCGAGAGCCAAAAATTCTCGAATGAGCAAATCAAAATTTTAATCAATAAGGTTTTTTTTTTTTTTCGCTATTCATTGGACTATGTATATTCTCTGGGTTCCTGAAGCTTAAGCTAATAATCACCATTACTTTTTTCACGTTCTTGCTGAACTCCGTGAAAAAATGAAGGGGGGGGGGAAGGACCCGAATTATGGGACAAGTTATTCCGCAATGTCTGATAAGAGTTTACTGTCAAGTAGAGCATCCACATGTGGTAGACCATCCACTTCACCAGATGAGGTAGAAGATCCACCCAGCCAGATTTCACCACATGAAACAGATAAAATCAGCATGGTATTAGATCCAAGCAGCGCAAGATCACTGGGTGGATCTAATACCATGCGGGTTTTATCTGTTTCATGTGGTGAAATATGCATTAAAGGAACAAGATTTGAGTCCATTGAAGCTATGAAAGAGAAAGCGGCACGTGTCCTGAAGGAGCTGTCAAAAAAAGACTTCCAACACTGTTTCGAAGAATGAAAGTTTCTCATAGAGCGTTATAGGGTTTGTTCATTCGTTTTATTTACGTCGCAGTGGGAGCAACACGATGGCTAACGGGAACGGGTCTCGTAATTTTGAACCTCGGTCAAGTGATGAGGATGACACCTGAGCTGTCACCCACTCTCTTTACTTTCACATCATGGTAATGGGAGGACTTTGAGCCACGATAGATTTACCTTTCCTCAGTCCCGGCTACACGGTGGGTGATTTATGGCATCAGGGATTGAAGTTATACGACTCGACGGAAATCGCCGGACACGAGCATTGTAAAGATAAATGAGGGTTGTATAATGAAGGTGATAATAAGTAAATATAAATTAATTTAAATAAATGTTTTACAGTGATAGTCTCAATTTTATTGGCCACACCTGGAACTGCCTTGGATATTATCCCAATCGTGTGAATTTCAATGAAGTTTCGACGCTTTCGAAAAAAAACTGGAATTTAATCACTGTTGATAATGAAATGTAATTAAAATATCAATTTTAAGTATAGCTGATCTTAAGAGAAACTATCTCATTTTATATTTATATAATTTTTTTTTTAATCCACCGATGTCTAGTCATTTCATTAAGACTATTTTACTATGGCGTGACAATCAGTTTCATTAATTTTAATAGTAACCTTTGATGTCTATTGTTACTCAGATAAAACAAGAAAATACGTCTACAATTGTCTTGGAAGTAAAATATTAGCCTCGGCGTGTTTCCCTGGTAATACCTTAAAGTGAACTTTATATATCTAATTCATGAACGGAAACCAGCTTTTTCCGAGAGAAATTTACTCATATTGATACCCGAAACTGGAAAGACATATTTCTTTATGTAACTCGTTGGTATGAATTCGTCGATCATTCTATGAAATCAGTTCACCTCAGGGTTACATACATTTATTTTCTGTACAATAGCCATATCTATACAGTTCATTTTTTTTCACTGTTCAAAGATGTATATTTTTTATAAAGGCAGAAATAACATTGGGGGAAATTCCCGCGCGATGATCACACCAGCTTTTTCCCGCATCCTTGACTCAACTACCGGTTTTCCACCAGAGGGTATCCGTGTAGGTCCCCTGTTCTAAAGGCGCCATCTAGTAGCTATTACAAAAATAAAAATAACCCTCGGTTACATTTACTTTTTTTTCGCACTTAATTTTGCAGCACACTTTCCCCCGTAAGTTAGTAACGTAATAAAATGTTTTTTTTCTCACATCTGTTCTCGAAATTTTTGTAGCTTATAACTACAAATTTGATATCTGTAAATCTTAAAAATCAGTTAACTAAACGCAACTTAATCCATGTGGAAGTTAAACATGTAAATGTATTTTGGAAATTTTGAAACAAATATTCTTTTTTAAATCTAAACAGGATACTTTCTCGTGTTAGGTATTGTTTGATTTTTCAATTAAAAACTGTTTAATTTTTGTTCAAAAAACGAAATATATATATATATATATATATATATATATAGTCATGATTGTGTTTTTTGGTGGTTTTTTATTAAATATTCCATATTTTGAAACTTTTACACTCAACTTAATTATGTATTATTGATTTCCAAATTTTATCTGGCAGCAGTCTATGGTATTGGACATCATCACCTAAAAAATTCCTTAGCCTATTGCACTGAGGTTCATGTCACAAGTTGTTGATTTTTTTTTTTTTTTTCTATTAAATTTTGATTTTTTTTAATTTTTTTTTAATAAAAAAAAATGTTTTGGGAAAATTTTTTTTTTTTTTTTTTTTTGAAGTCATAATTCTTTAACTAAAAAGATTTAATTATACAGTTTTATTGCTTTGGAAAAAACTTTTAAATTTTTAATTGGATAATTTTTGATTGAATATTTTTAATTGGATATTTTTAATTGAATATTTTTAATTAGAAGATTTTAATTGGATACTTTCAATTGGATATTTTAATAGATAATTTTTGATTAAAAAAATTTAATTGGAAATTTCTTAGGTGAAGAATATTTTTTTATTTGTTAGGAAAACAAATGTTTTTGAAAAAAATTAGTAATTAAGATACTTCGCCATTCATTTTTTCTCCTTCGTTTCTTGATTATTTTCTTTAAATTACAAATTGAATTTTGGAGTAATCCATTTTTACCCAACAAGATGCATTGAGAGAGAGTTGGTACCATAGAACTAGTTTAACCCTACAATTCAGTCCCCAGTCTGAATACGCATGTTTTGTTTTGTTGGATATTCAAACTATTCATTTAGTTTCAAATTTGTTCCAATTTTATTCATCTTTTTTACGTAGTTCTATAATTTTTTTTTTGTTGTTGATTTTGGATTTCAATTGTTCTCTTACTTTTATGATTTTTTAAAAATAATTCCATTGCTTTATCTTATACATGTATATATATATATATATATATATATATATATTAAAAAGTTACATTTTTTTCTTGATTCTATACTACAAATAACTGAAAGAGAACTTAAGGATTATGTTCCAGTGTATTTCAAGTATTGCACATGCCATTTAGTTTGGGGGAAAACACCTTCGAGCTCGTTAACTTCGAAACACCTTCGAAATTTAAACAATGTTTCTGAAAATATTTGCGTTCTAAATTATTGAGATACTGTGACCGAAGTAATGAAATAAAAATTTTTTTTTGGTTGCCTAAGCGTGTTACTTGAATTGTCAGCTTTTTATTTGATAGTGTTTACATCACTTTCGAGTGTGTGTATTCGTGATTTACAATGGCCCAGGCAGAATCAAACAGAAATTAGATTACAAATTACATATCGCTTCACATGAAACAGCGACTACATTCAAGTAATATGAGTGTCAATCCCTATTTTATAAACACACCAAACTTATTAGTCTTTTCTTCTAAAGTCCATACTTAATCCTAGTTAATTACTGCAAATCATGAAAGGAATGAAAGAAAATATGAGACAGTTTGGAAAATTCTTACTTGCACACAAAGATGACAGTAATAATTCAAAATTATTAAAAATAAGTACTAGGAATTTTATAACATTTTTAAGCAATGATGATATTTTCTTCTGATAAAAAAAATTCCAATTTTATTAAAATAACATAAACATAAAGAGAAAAATAGGCTTGATACAAAAAAAATGCTTAGAAAAAATAATGATATATTTTTACATGAAATAAATATTTTCAATCAGAGTTTTCTGTCAATTATTCGGTTTAATGAGTTGGTTGCAAAATGATTCAGACAGTTATGATAACATCCAATTTTTTTTTAAACTGAATTTTCAGAGTTAAATTATTTCCATTAGTATAAAATATTGCTACAGTTAATAAATATACTTGTGAGTAGCCATGTATCAACGATTTTCATTTGTTCTGGATTTGCACAAAATCAGTTCATGTTTCAAAATGTTTATGAATAAGGAGAATGATTTCGATAATAAACTAAAGCGATGCCACATCTAAAGCTAAAATTGAGAAGTAAAAGATACTGAAACCGAAAATAATCAGATATAATAATAATCCGAAATAATGAAATAAAATCCGTCGGTTTGAAATCTGACTTGATTTTGACACAAACAGCAAAATGGAATTCAAACAGTTGAATTACTTTTTTAAACCAGTTTTAACACATTTACGAAATGAGTTGTTGTAGAATAGCAAACAATTTCCTTCAAATAAATATAATTGATAAAAACACATAGAAAATACAAAATTAATCTATTACCAAATGATATTTTAAAGAATGAACTGGAATTTCTAAAAGCAATTAAATGTTTGTTTTTTTAAGAACAATTTTACATATAAACTTGAAAAGCTTGCTACTAATTCTTTAGTATATTAAGTTTTATTATATTTTTAGTACTCAAGATGAAAAAAAAAATGAATTCCCATAAACTATTCTAAAAAGATTTTTTTTTTCCCTCCTGTGTTTCCATTCACACTTCTTTATTTATTCAAAACTTTTGTCGATACATCAAAAACACAGTTACGATCGTCTGCATCAAAAGCGTCGAAAAAAAATTTCCACACTTTTAAAAACTTTTATATCTTTGAACTTCTCCGTAAAAGACATCAATAGATCCTTTTACCACTCCTTGCATCACTATCAAAGACTCTCACATAAATAGTAAAGATAACCAAAAAAAATAGAGTAGTGTTATTTTTTCAATAAGTGCTTAACCTACGTATCACAATTTCTTGAATTGTTTCTAAGAAATAAAAAAAATCAAGTAGTTAGTCATCAAAGGAGAAAATAATCTTGGAGAGTACCGAAAAACTCTGTAAGAACTATTTCCGTTTTTCTCTAGCGAAACATATAAGGTAGATAAACTTTTTTTTTTGAGGTAAAAAAATTAAATACACTTACTCAACCAAAAAACTGGAAATTATTTTTAAAATGTTAGATCTCATATGATCATTTTAAACTTATTTTATTAAAACTTTAATAAAATGTATTGATCACGGATTTTATTTTTGTTCGTTCTTTTTTGATTGAATTTTATTCCGTTTTATTGATTTTACTTCTCACTGCGTTCATTTCATCGAAGATTTTAACCACAGAGTACGAATGATCTTAATGTTCTGCTTTGGTACTTAATGGCATTCATATAAACTGATAAAAAAGAGATTGAGGGTTTGAATTTGGCTATATATAACACAAATGTATGGGGACGGATAGTGTTGATAAAACCATCAATTCCTCATAATTTCCTTTCAGAAGGTATGCGGTATGCAAACAACTTTTCTGTCGTTCCGGAGAGCTGTTACATTAAACATTTCACTTTAGCAGCACAAAACTGTTCCATGAAGTTAATTAGCCACACCGAAAACGGACTACACTCCACGTAAAAGAAACTTCAAATGTTGGAGATTTTAAATAATACTTATTTTAAGGCAAACAGAAGCATCTTCAATAATTGCAACAGTAATCCGATTGAATAATTTATAGAACAACACATAATAATAATAATTTTTTTGTTGCCAATCGCACAGGAACAAATTTCTTCCATAATCATTTAAGTAAACGATTTTTCGTAATATTTACTCTTGTCCTTTTTGAGAAGCAAAGAACCACTCATTTATCTCAAACTTAACATTTACAAATTTAAAACTTAAGTGAGTGGAGAAAAGAACGTCTGCTCCTTTTCTTCAAATCTCCTTACAACTCCGCAGTCAAAATGACGTCAAAAAATGACGTAGGAAGCCACCACAAATGTAACTCTTTTATACGGATTCAACTCTGCATACAAATACTAAGGATACTTTGTAGTTTTATGGATTTTTAATTCGAAAATTTCAAAACCCTTTTATTTTCTGAAGAGATCACTTGCTTGTTTTATTTATTTCAAACAAAAGTTGATTGAAATAATGAAATAAAAAAACTTCCCAAATAATTTTAATAAATAAAATAACTATTTCATTTGTAAGAAAGCCAGGAGAGAGAGTTTTGTCATTTGGGAACTCTAGAACTTCTGGGTGTTGAATTGAATATGAATTAGATTCGGTTAAAGTCTAATTCTACTGACAAGCTTTTTTGTTCTCATTGTAGGATATATGTAACTTTTTTAATACATATAAAAGTGTCATTTGCTCACAGGTTAAATCTATGAAATGCTTAATGGTGCTACATAATGCTAAAAAGCCATTACTCTAACATAAATACACTATCACTAGCTCCAAATATATTATGTTACTGTCTATTTTAAAATTTGTGGCAACGTTCGGTCTCAAAGTATCATTTTAATGTAGTTCTTGAAAATGAAACAAGATATAATATTTTTTATTATTAATTTATAAATATTGATTAAAAATAAATTCAAATTAATTGCTACAATTGGAAAGGGGCGAATTTTGATGATAAATACTGTAATATATATTCCTTAAGTGGTCAAATTAAATAAAAGTTTTCTTCTGAGTAATTTTACCTTTTAAGTATCATGTTGTTCTTATGTTATAGCATATATAGATATTTACTACATATGCTGTAAGATATCTTAGTGTTTATTTATTGCTTCATAAATCAGATTATTATTTTCATAATTGCATTTCTATTAAAGATAATTTTAAGGCAAAGTAACGTGAAAAAATATCTATGTCAATAGAATTTGTACTTGAGGATAATAAACACTTTTCACGACAGGCGAAGCAATACGACATTCCACTAAAGTCTTTTGTATGAAACCTTTAGAGAGGGTTGATAAATTTAATTTTTATATCAAAAGAACCAAGGCAATCCAGCGGCTACAGCCAAGACTTTGGCAATCAGCGGATTTCAGTCCACGTCCTACATTGTGTTAAAGATTTAATATTTGGAATAATGAAAACTGTGATACGTTAAAATAAAATGAAACGCAGTCACTTCATGTGGTAAGGAAACTAAGTCATAATAGCTGAGTATTAGTTATATCATCATTTTCATCATTCAATAGTGGACCGAAAATTTATTCAACGTTAAATTCCCTTGAACAAATATAAGGAAACATAATTTCAAATTCATTATCTCCTGCCTTTGGAAATAGCAATGGAGTTATGATAGATCTGAACCAGAGCTATTTTCGTTGAGTTGTACACTAGAATTATGATTCCAATAATGATTCGCAGAGAAGTGGGGATGTTGCATGTTAATTCTGTCTAGGCTCCAAGTCTTCCTTTGTCCCAGTTGGAAAGTTTGGAGATGTTGCTTACTCAGATGTCTTTGCCACACTCCTGAGGTTAAAATTATGAAATCCGTTGCTGACAGGCAACGGATTATCCTCTCGCGGCTACTAAGTGCGATGTTGCAAGTCTTGGATGCGAGTCCCTATGTTGATAAAAACTTGTCGTTTTGAGAATTTGATGCACGTGCGGCGGTCGCAAAGCGGCAGCGTTGATTCGATCCCTGGATCAGTGGGTCTGAAGTAGAGTTGATCGCTTGTTGTCATGACCTAACCAACTAGGCTAAAAAGACGCTAATCAGGCTAGTTAGTTAGGCATTTTAACCTCTAGCGCTGCTGTAGAAGGGAGTCACTACATACTCCCCCTTACAGTATCATCGCAGCGAGATGATGCGGAATGGAGATAAACGTTGGTATTTTGTACAGAAGGTTATTTTTTTCCAGCCATTACTGCAATTGATATACAACCCCTCCCTGTTGAATTGAATTCTGCTTGGGATAGTTTCCCTTTTTGAGTCATCGGCTGTTTCTTGTTGAGTTTAGGGTCTCGTCGACACGTGCGCCAGTGCCGGAATATTACCAGTCATGATTTGTGAGCGTTTTATCTCCGTCTGAAATACAGAGACAAGTATTTTGCGTTGGGGCATATGCAATCAGTAGGTAAAGGCTGTGCTGCCATCTAGTGATCACGTCCTGAGTCACAACTGTGGCGGTAGCTAAGCGGCAACTTTGATTCGAACCCTGAAACAGTGTTTCCGAAGAAGAGCTGATCGTTTGTTGTCATGCCCTAACCAACTAGGCTAAAAAGACGTCTATTGAGGCTAGTTAGCTAGGCATTTTAACCTCTGGCGTTGCTGTAGAAGGGATTCGCTACACACGTTAATTCTCTCCTGGCTTCATTCCTCACTATTGCCTGGTGTGAATGTTTGGAAAGGGGTTGCCAACTTTGGTGTCATTTTCCGATGACCGAAGTAAAAACTATGAGGTTCATCTTTATTAGACATCATGTTGATTCTAAATGCGACGCTAATAAGCAATAAATCATTAAAATTGTGAATAGTGAATTTATCAGTACAAGTTTACTATAAGCGATCTGAAAGCCATAATATAATGATCTATAGCAAAAATAAATGACCAAAACATTGTCCAATCCTAGAATAGAACATATCAATTTTGGTTATTTTAATCAAGATGAATCAATATTTGCTTTGATTTCACTCAGCTAAGCCCTTTTACAACAAAGTAAATTCTAAATTCTCGTATTAATATTTTAATATACTTAGCTGTGGAATTAACTCCTACATGGAATGAGAAACAATGTGACGTTGCGCTAATTAGAGGTAGGTCGAAATAAAGTGAAGTGCTGTAGATCGGAAAGTATATAAGCAAAGTGAGATTCATACGAGAAAGGTTGAGTGTCACTAGCGTTGAGTATATGCCTTACAGGTGGTAGACGAGATCAAGAGTGGCTACGGGTGAGAGTGATTGTGACAAAGCCAAGAATCCAGTCAACTTCAACCGGGAAAATGTTAGTAAGCTAATCTTAATTCGGTATTAGTGAGACGGATGAATATATCTATGGTGTTACCTTGGAGAGCCGCTGTTCATTTGTCGTTATAGTGAAAGTCTGTGGAACAAACATTGTGCGTGAGATTTGTCTAACTCCTTGTTGTATAAGTTGCTGACTTTTTAGCGTTAGTATATTTGAGTGATTTATGGCGTAAGAGGCGAATAGGAATACTATGACGTCCAAACAGATAATTTTAATGTGAGTGAAAAAAAAATATTTATACAGATTTCTCCCATTTGTAAAATAAAGTATAAATATTAGTTTATTTTTCCAGTTATTTAGTGTATTTTTGTGTCGAAGATTTTAATAACTTTTAAATTTTCCTAGTTTTGATGCATTCAATTTTCTTTCTTTTTTTTTTCTCATACTAGTGTTTTCCACTCATATTTTAATTCAAATTTTAAATATTCAGATATTTTTATTTAAAAATCGAAATAAGCAAACGTGTTTCAATTGTTTCTTATAATTTTGTAAAATATTCACCGTAAAGTAAGCACTGGATATTATACTGGAAAAAATACACTTATGAGCTCCATTCATTTTCAGCATTTTTAAGAACGAACCATTGAAGCTATGTTTTATATTTAACATTAATACAAATGTAAATATATTTGTAACACGTATATAAATATAATTTCAATAGAAATATAATTTTAAACTTTAAGCCACTCAGAGCAGTTTGTACTTGAGAAGACAAGTAAGAATTAAATCACTCAAAGAGTTATAAATACTTTCCTAAAACATTTTGCATACAAAAAAATGTTTTTAATGTATTGGTATTGAATTTCACGAAGATTGAAGAAAAAAAAAGATATTTCAGAATTCTGAGTTGCATATTTCTTTCAAATGTAAATGAAATAATAAAAAAAATTCAATGCGTATCAGAGAATTGGACTGATAAGTCTTTGCATTAAATATATAATGATTATGTCTTGTATATAAATGTATATAAACCTTATTAAATGAACGCAAATAGGAACACAGAAGTTCCAGAAATTGGTTCCTTTCAGAAAAAAAAAATTCATTACCCGTACACTTCTTAAATGCTCTATACCGCTTATTTTGTTTATTTGTACAATTCAGTGTTTCTTTATTAACTGTTTCATGCAATTCTATTACTTTTATTAAGTAAGTGTAAATTAAGAAAAACTGATTTAGTGCCTTACAAAAATATAATTTTTTTTTCCATTTAAATATAAAACCTCAATTTAATATAATGATAATCAGTTTTTGAACAGAAATACATTATCGAAATTTCATGCTAATCGTTTGAGCCGAAAAACAACCACATGCTATTATTTATTTATTCTTAATATTTTATTTGAGAAGGTATTTGTTGTTCAAGTTATGATTAATTATTTCTTTTGTAGAAAGATAATTTGCTTTATCATTTAATATGTGTTTCTAAAATAAGAATGTAAGAGTAGTAAATATTACCATATATATAATGAGTACATCGACTATATTAAATCGCCATATTTGTTTCATATATAAATTATTGCCATCTGTAATGGAAAATGAAGGTATCTTTAAACAATTTTTTTGAAACTCGTCCTTTAAACGAAAATGTAACTTTGTTAACTTATATCGATACAAATGTTATTTTATTGGATTAAACAAAATTACAAAATAATCCTTCCTTCACTTACTCCAATTTAAAAAACATTTTAGATACTGAATTGCAATCGACTTTTCAAGGGGAAACTTATTCATAAAACAAACAAGGTTAATCCAGTTTGAAAAGTACGGGATTAGTTTTGCATTCGTTGTCAGTTCCAAAACAATTTGGCATTTACTTAATATCTTTCCAAAAAGAAGGAGATGGCATTTTTGGCTTAAATAGATTAATAAAGAAAAAACAAGATTTCATGTATTAATTTTATTTTCAATTTTCATGACATATGCATTTTAACATTATTGAGTTAAGTTTTCAGATTGATAGTTAAATTCAAAAGGGAGTCAATATATTCTTTAAAACTGAAGATTGCTACTTTTTAACAATTCAATATATATGCGCATTACAACGGCTTCGATAAAAGTCGCCAGATGAAGGCGCCAAACTGATATATTTATAAAGAAAACAAAACTGTATCAAGTTGATATACGATACTGAACTTTAGGAAACTTACAATCGCATCGAAAATGTTTTGTTTTTCATTAAAGAAATTGATTTTAATTTTTTTTTTCTTTCTTTGTTCTATATTTCAAAGTATATAATTTAATATGAATCATTAAAGTTAACTTAATTGAAGGCCCTTAATGTTTTTTGTCTTAAAAATAAAATTACACTTTCTCTTTCTTTTTCACGTTACAATAAAACCAAGTCATAAAATTCGTTGTTTTGCTAAGATTTCTGTAAGAAATTTACAAAATATAAGGCAGTTTTAAAAATTTGTGTAAAATGAAATAAAAAAAAGAATTCAATTTTTCTCTAGCTTAATAATAAGAATATCTTTAGATTAAATTACATCAAATTATTGATCCACTCCGTCAGAAATATACTTCGTTCACTGCAAATGTAGATTCTGTTAAATTTTTACTCCTGGGATTGTCATATATCTCATAACTCTCATCTATTCAAATCATCGTTTTTCCTACAAATTGTATTTGTCTAAAGAAATAAAATGCATTTTTATGTTTTATTTTTATTTATATATTCTAAGTAACCAAGTGTATAATAAACAAAGCATGCGGAATCAATTGTCATCACCACTATTAAGGTATCCGTACACCTTCGAAGAAAATTTTTTGAAATACATTGATATTTGTTATAAAAATACTTTTTTATGCTAAAATATAACCTAAAACTATGAAAAACAGATTTAATAATTTGCTTTTAAATCAAAAAAAATTTTGGAGTGAAAAACATAGTGAAAATAGTACATAAATTGATTATTAGAATAACGCTCATAACTCAAAAGTAAACAAAAATATCATTATTCTGTAACTTTTATCTTATTCATCATAACATTGTTTGGGGCTGGTACTACTTTCATGATGAAAATCTTATTACAATAATTTTTATTGTGTTTCGAGTCAAATAACAATGAAAAATCATAAAAAAGTTACAACAATACATGATTTACACCTTTGTTACTAAAAATATATCAAT
This sequence comes from Nephila pilipes, assembly GCA_019974015.1. Taxonomy (NCBI): domain Eukaryota; kingdom Metazoa; phylum Arthropoda; class Arachnida; order Araneae; family Nephilidae; genus Nephila; species Nephila pilipes. Next base: position 16,119 of record BMAW01129060.1, on the reverse strand, counting down.
TTTATAATCATGAAAGTGGTAGGGGTCCTTAAAAATTGTATAAGAAAGACACTTGCAAAATTTCAATTAATTTGGTTCATAACTTTTTCTGATATCTACGTTGCCATATGTAAATATGTCAAGAAAACTCATTTTGAGAAAAATCAAAAACAAACTTTCAATTGCAATTTTTAATAATAAACATAATAAAATATATTTAAAATGCCCCTGATTTATATATAACACCTTCTTTGCTTTCTAATACATTAATTTTTTTTTCCTAAGAGCTCTGAGTATTTTTCGACGCTGCTTTACATTTGGTGTTGAATGATGTGCAGCATCAAAAATTCGACAACTGTCAAGGTGTTTGTAAGATTTTAAGGTAAAATAACCAGGCGTTACATTTAATTTCCTTAAAATTTCAACACAGCCCTTGTACCCATCATTAAACTGTATAACAGCATCCAATGCACCAGATTTTAAAATTTTAAGGCACACGAAAACCTCTTTCGGTACCCTCTGCCAAATTATGCCATTAAAACATTCATTGGCATTCTGTGTCTTACCATGAAGGCACTTTGACAGAAGTTCTTTAGAACACAGTTCTAAATATGTAGGTTTAATTAAATTTAATACATCATTGGATAAGCCATTATATTTTTCTTTGGGCTTTTTGCCGCATGACAGTGCTCGCTGATAATAACACCAGCTATCTTTCCCGATAGGGCACTGTCTATGCATGGGTTTCTTGCCACTCGATGCACAGTGGTACAAGGCCGCAATGACGTTCTGTTGAAGTTTGAGTAGATTGCCTACATTACTTCGAACAGCAATTCCATAGTAATTTTGCAATCTGTCAATAAACGAATCGGTAAGTTTACCTTTACCAGATAAACTTTTATTTTTGGATTTCAGTTTGCGCAATCTCGCACCTACTCTTTTCTGAACATGCCCAATGCATTCCAGTTTAGTTACGCTATCTTTCCCATATGTGTCTTCCACGCTGATGAAGCCTTTAGAATCCCCGTCTCCATAATAGTGTGAATACTTCAAACCTCGTTTCACAATTGATCGTTTGAAGAGCCTGTTTGCGCCAACAGCTTTCATCTTTAATGAGGAACCTTTAAAATTGCTTCGACACACATGATCTGCTTCAAGCGTCTCGGATACAATACCTTTAGGCATTTTCGAAAGCTTTCTGCAGGTCGGACAATATGATGACATTATTTCAATGTCCACTACTTTGCCAGTGTCGATTGACAAAGCAGCAACACACCCATTCATAGAAGTGTAACCTCTACGCTGCCATGTTCCATCAACAGAAACACCGCATTCAGGTAATTTATTTTTAGATGAATGAATATTCAAAACTTCCTTAGCTGCCTTTTGCATTGAAAGTTCATTTACTTCAGAAATCACAGACATAAGTTTATTCTCATGATTGGTGTATGCAGTTTTACTGAGCCTGGGTAAATTTAATGTTGCACATAATTTATATGCAGCAGAAAAACCTTTCCCAATTTGTCTCATGGCATAAACAAATCTTGCATTTATCTCAGGATAGTTTAATGTTTTCTTCGAGCTGGAAAATCCTGTGCAAAAGTCACAATGCTTACATTTTATTGCAAAACTTGAGCACAATCCATACCTCGAGTCTTCATGTAACAGCAAACCATCGTGGAAGCATTTGGGGCAACAAAGTTGTAAAATTGAGCATAGAAGGAGTTCTATGTCAATAATTCTGTTGCCGGTTAGCGGTTTATTTTCATATTCAGCAATTTCTTCATCTAGAATGGCAGAAAGGTTCAATTTTGAAGCACTGGCATTAGCAGTTACAGTACTATTTTTGCTATCATTTTTGGTAAAACCATTACCACGAAATTGTCTTTTTCTTTTAACACTAATTCTCCTTTTTGAATTTCCCATTTTAAACGAAAAAAATTGAGCTTTCGAACAATAAAAACAATCTTAATCAGAAACTTATAAGAATGAGAACAGAAACCAAAACAGATGTAAACAAACAATAACGATTCTCTTTTCTTGCCAGATTCAAGATAAAAATGTATTTAAAAACCTGTTGACAAATGTATTTTCAAACATTCTGAAAATTCAGATTCATGTTTTAAAATTTATTTATTTTGTACCATTGTACATATAAAAGATATTTCGAAAAATAAAAATGTAAACAAACATTTCTTCCAACTTCCTGTCTGCAGAAATGCACTTCCGGTTTCAAAAATCAGCTAACGAGTAAAATTCAAATCCCTGTAACTTAAGTTCTAAATAAGGTATAAGCAAAATTCAAACACTATTAGAAAGAAAAAAGTTTAAAATTTAAACTGATGTTAAAATTAGAAAATCGAAAATTTTGACAAAAATGACGTTTTAAAGGTGTACGGATACCTTAAATTCATTTTCGACAATATCGTTTCAACTTTCGAAGAGTTCATCATTTCTTATATTTTTGATTTAAACGTTTCAGGCATAAAACTTAAACGATCTATTATTTCATAAATGATATTAGACTATCCTTGTCTCTGCATAATTAAGAAGAAGTATAAAAAAAATTCTAGTCAATTCCTACTTAGATCAAGGAAGAAAATTTTTATTTTAGCTACTTTTTATTAAATAATTACAATTAATATAAATATGTACATACATAGGACAGAATCACAATATTAAGTTGCAAAAGAAGCAATTTTCCAGCGATTATTTGGCAGTATTTTGCGAAAAGTGGCAACCCCGGTTGGCTTAGCGTACTTAACGTTCAGTCAAGAAAAATCACCAAGTTAGGCAATTTTTGAAATCGCGCCAAGCGGTCGAGTTATATTGTATTTTCGCCAAATAAATTTAATTAAATGAATTATTATTTGAAAAAACTGTATTAACATCAAGTGTCATCCACTATAAGTTTAATAAAATGTATTTGAACTTGAGTGGATGAATAAAAAGTATTTTATTAACGATTGAAAATTTGAACAATATATATAAAGAGAGAGAGAGAGTGAGGTAATAGTAAGAATTTAAAAATGTATGGGAAAATGAAGCCATGAGACGCTATTAGAATATTTCCTTAACATGTAACGTAATTGAGAAAAAGCGATTTAAATATCCATATTTTCTCTCTATATATAATAAAAGACGATTAGCGGAAAAAACAAGATTTATAAAAATATATTAAACTAAGTTATCGTCAATAATAATATTAGAATAAATATAAATGTAAAAAAAAAACATTAAGTCTTATAATATTGGATTTTGATTCATATGATATTGGTATTAATCAACGAGACTGATGCTACTACAGGTGAATTACGCATGCACCGAATGATAACGACTGACAATCGTTTAGTGTGAAGAATTTTTTTTTACAACGTTTTTCTGAATTTCACTTGGTGTGTGTGTGTGAGAGAGAGAGAGAGAGAGTGTGTGTGTGTGTCATCAAATTTTCGATCGTTAATTTAACCAACTTCCCATCAAGCTAGAGCTTTGAAATTTTGGGAATCGTTCGTACTCGCCTAACAATGCAATATTTAGACGTTTGCGATAAGTTTTAATTAATATTTTCTTTAATAATGCAGTTTAGCCCAATCACTTGGCGCGATTTCAAAAATTTGCTCCAAACTTGGCTGGTTTTTATTTATTATTATTTTATTTTTTGTTTAACTTAAGTCCGTAAAACGGAACAGGGTAGCCACATTTAGCAAAATATCGCTAAGTAATTCTTGTCGCCAAGGGTGGTTGGGTAAAAATGCATTCCATTCATTTAATTTACCGGATGAATTAATTAATTTTAGTTAGTTTTAACGTTTTTATGTATTTCACTTGGTGTGTACCTGTCTGTGTGTGTATCACTGTGTCATCAAGTTTTCTATCGTTAATTTAACCAACTTCCCAGCAAGCTAGAGCTCTGAAATTTTGGGAACTGTTCTTACTTGCCTAACAATGCAATATTTAGATATTTGCATCCAGTTTTAACTAATATTTCAATAATTTTTTTAATAAACTTTGCCGCCATATAAAAACGTTGTTTTTAAAAACGTTGGTTTTTAATTCGAATTATTTCTGCATGCACAACCTATCGCTTCTGTAAACAAATCCGTATAGCAATAACCTTCGTTTCCAATAGACATTTTTTCTTTTTTCGTTTCACAGGAAAAATGATAAGTGAGTAGCGAAGAATTGTGAAAAGTCACGTTAAATTTAGAAAAACGGCAACTGAAACTTATAATTTATTGGAAGAAGTATGAATGTTTATCACGTGTTTTTATGGACAATGAGTGTTTATCGCGTCCACGGTTTTGTGAGTGGTTTAAGCATTTTCAAGATGGCTGAGAGGAAATTGAAGGTAATTCTCGCCTCGGTCACCCTCCCACGTAAAAACGAATGACAATATCGATTAAATTGATAATGTGGTTCGATTTGACAGTCAGTTTCGTGTGATTGCTAAGACTGCAGGAAACGAAAAAGAATTCATACAGAAAATTTTACATAACAATTTTAACATGCAAAAAGTGTGTGCCAAATGGTGCTTAAAATTATCTCGTTTGATTAATAAAAAGATCGTAGAAATGTTTGTATTGACACTATTGATGTCATTGACCTGAGCTTATTAGAAGGGTTAATAACGTGTGAAAAATAGTGAAAATTTACTTATGATCCTGAAATGACACTCCATTCCATGCACTGGAAAACCCATTCTTCAATGAGATCCAAGAAATCTCGAATGAGCAAATCAAAATTCAAAGCAATAATGATAGTATTTTTTCCCATATTCATGGGATTGTGTACCTTCACAGGGTTCCTGAAAGTCAAACTATAAATCAGCTTTGCTATATTCCTGTTCTTGCTGAACTCCGTGAAAGAATAAAGAAAGAAAATGGTACAAATTGTAGAAGGACGAGTCATTCCACTTTATCTATCAAGAGGTTTCTAGCCAAGTACAGCATCCTAGTGTTAGATCATCCACATTATTCGCCGGATCTTGAGCCAAGCGACTTCTATGTGTTTCCTAAATTAAATCTGCATTAAAAATAACAAGATTTGAGTCCGTTGAAGTTGTGAAAGAGAAAGCGGCACGAGTTCTGAAGCGGCTGATGGAGGAAGACTTCCAGTACCGTTTCGAATAGAAGTTTCGCATGGTAGGGACAGAGGTGTATAAAGAAGCTGATAATAAGTAAATGCGTATAATTATCAAAATTAAATACTTTACATAGTCAGTCTTGTTATTTAATAGTCACAACTTGTGCATATTGTTTAATTAAAAAATACTCTCAAATACCTCACAGATGTATATGCATCGCAGGAACAGTTGGCGAATTGCTCAGGGTGGTCTAACTTTTGTAAGTTTATTGTCGAGATCAATGGGAATTTACTGATCAATTTGGCAACGTCGTTAGTTTTTTTTCCCACTCGCGAATCCCTAGGACTCCCTGGATATTTTATTTTGTGGCCTTAGTGGTTTGCTGTCGGTTCTTTCTTTCCAATGAATTACTGGAATTTAGTTGCCAAAATAATTTCAACGAGTGGCTTGCAAGGGTGTACGTTTCTTTATGTATAACTACAATAAATTAATCCAATTATCCAAATGAAGTCAAAATAAATTACCTTTAAAATATTTATTTGTTTAGTTTGCACTAAATTAGTAATAATGGTTCTAATGAATATAAAAATATATACTTTAGTTCATGTAACTGTAGTTTCAAAATGAAATGCTTTACAAGAAGAAAAAGTTAATTCTTAGTTATTTGAGAACTCCAATGTAGTTTGAGATACGAAACGTATCTCGCAACATGACTAAAGGCAAATCACTCGTTTGCGGACGAGTTTATTAAAAAATATATATATATTATATATGTTATCCTTCAGACTTTAAAAAAAGCATTTATTTTTATTTTTATTTATTTGTAATTTTTCATTTTCATTTTTCTTTTTTCATTTTTATTGTAATTTTTATTTTTATTTCATTTTTCATTTTCATTTTATGTAATTTCATGTTTTTAATTTTTATTTATTTACATATTTTTTATTCATTTCTTAATTTTTACTTATCTTTTTTTTTATATATATTAAGGATAAACTCTAATTTTTTCTTATTTTTTTTTATTTGTCTGATTATTTTTGTTTGTTTGTTTTTTGTTTATTTATTTTTATTTATTTATTTTGGGGTCGTACAATGAGCTTTTATTTAACTTGCTAAGTTCATATGTAGGTATGTAT
>BMAW01129057.1:0-18536 GCA_019974015.1 Nephila pilipes | reverse complement strand
CGCCCTGGAAGCAACACGAGGGCTGTACGCGACGGACTTCGTAATTTGGAACCATGGCCAAGTGACGAGGACGACGCCTGAGCCGGCACCACCTCTTCTAACATCCACACCACGCCAACGGGAGGACTTTGGGCCCCCGACAGATTTAATGTGCATCAGTCCCGTTACACGGTGGGTCTTTGGTAGCCAAGAATCGAACCCGCGACTGAACGAAAACCGCCGGCCACGAATCCGAAACCATGATTTCTAAGCTACAGCGGCCATCAATTGGCGTTTGGAGCGGTGTGGATGCCAATTCAGGAGTCGTCCTCATTACTAGAAAAAGGCTCAAAACGTTGAGATCCGTCTCCAATAGCCTTCGTTTTGCTTTTAGTGCGATTTTAATAAACAATTATTCAAAAAAAAAAAAATCATAATTGTATGTCATGCAAACTAATTATTATTAGATTTCATTCTTTCATATTACAAGAAGAAGATTTGTTAAACTCGCACTGAGAAACAACACGATAGCTAGTTATTGGAGACTGACCTCGCAACATTGAACCTCTGTCATGTGACGTGTTGAGCTGCCCCTCCTCTCCATACTTCCACGCCACGACAGATTTAACGTGCATCAGCCCTCTACATAGTGAGTCCATATTGAAGGTTTGTTTAGAGCACCGAACCCAGATGGGTCTATATCTCTAATCTGAGTTGAACCTGATTTAAAATGCTATTTCAATACCCTGGTAAAAATGGATGCTGCACAAATTTAAAAATACTAATGAGATGAAATAATAGATATGAGAAGTGAGTCTTGCCAAACAAAGTGTAATTGTGTGGTCTGGACGTTTGAAAAAATAGGAGGAGGGGAGATAAAAATTGGTCAACAAGAAAAAAAATAAGTCGAAAATAGAGGAGTGTTAAGATATCCTTGTGGTGCGTCACCCGTGTACACGAAAGGCAGTAAACCCCATTGGTATGAAAACTATCACAGAGTGCCTCGGGAGATTGATGTCCTTACTTGCCTGTAGAATTTAGTTTAGTTTTTATTAACGTCGCACTAGAAGCAACACGAGGATTATTGGCGATGGACCTCGTAATTTTGAACCTCGGTCAAGTGACTAGGACGACTCCTGAGCTCGTACCCCCTCTCCTAACTTCCACACCACGCCAACGGGAGGACTTTGGGCCCCGACAGATTTAACGTGCATCGTCCCCGGCTAGTCTTTGGTAGTGAAGGATCGAATCCGCGACTGAACGAAAACCGCCGGCCACGAATCCGAAGCCATGACCACTAGGCTTTCGCGGCCCTTGCGTGCAAAAGGCAAGCACCTGAGGGACCAATATTATTGTTATTTTCGTTCAAATTATTAAAATAGAGCTAAAGAATTGCTGAAATGCAAATTCAATTTGTATAATGTGGCCGCTGTAGCCTAGTGGTTATTGTCGCGACTCGTGGTTCTCGTCGAGGCACGGGCTCGAGGTTCGATGCCACAAAATACCAGTCGCGTTGCCGGGGCTGATGCACGTTAAATCTGTCGGGGCCCAAAGTCCTTCCGTTGTCGTGGTGTGGAAGTTAGGAGAGGGAGGTGCCAACTCGGGTGTCATCCTCGCCTCTTAACTGAGGTTTAAAATTACGAGGTCCTTCGTCATCAGGCCCGCATTGCTTCTAGTGCGACTTTAGAAAACCAAACCAATCAATTGGTATAACAAGATTTGAAATTGCATTTCCAGTGGTATAAGTTGAAACCCGCTACACAACGTGTGTTTTGTCGCATCAAGATTCGAACCCATGACTCGACGGAAGTAATGGAAGTCACGAGCTAGCTACCATGACCACTCGGCTTCGTGGCTATGAAAAATATTTTGAAATCTTGATAAATAAAATTAACATAACGTGAACGGCATTATAAGTGATTTTCAAACCTCAAGTAAGTCTTCAACAATTTCCGAAAGAAAAGTCATTGAAAATGGCCGTTACCTATATAGTTTTGGTTCATTTAAGTATTTAGGAATGCTGGGTGAAGAAAATATCTTAATGTATACGAGCATCAACCCTGCGTATGTGTGTAATTGTACCTTAGTTTATAATTCAACAATATAAAAGTGTAAGCTGGATAAAAATAAAATACTACTTTTGAAAAAATTTAAAAACATAATAGGTTATGTGAAAATATAAATACTGATATTATAAAATTAGTAGAAATAAAAGTTTCTTGAATCGGAATTCATAAAGAGATTACTTGTGCAATTATTTATTTTTATAACACCTGAAATTTAAATTCGATTTTCTCTCTCTCTCTTTTTTTTTTTTTTTTTTTTTTTTTTTATATACTTTTCCGAATACAACCGGTTTGAATAATTGTGTTACTGAATGTGAAATGAGTTAAATGAATAATTAACCCTAATTTGGATTCCTACTTTTTTAGTATGTCATCAAGAAACTACAGAAGTAGTAAAAGCTAATTTGAACATTTTAACATTTAGTTCAGGGATACGAATTTTTCAACAGCAATTTTTTTTTTTTTAATTTTATCCTAGTACGAAATGTCATTTTATTCATCGAAATGCAAGTATTTTCGACAAAATCACTTCAGAAGAAACGAGTAATTTGAGAAGAGTGATATTTTAAAAAAATTATTGGCAACATAATCGTTTAAAATGTGTCGTTTGTAACTATGCCTTAAAAAATTTGAAAATATCCAACAGATATATTTATTCTTATTTTCGTTTTTTTAAAACCAGTTCACACTGGTTTAGGTTTGCGATATAGGATTGTATCTACGTTTAAAATTAAGAAATGTTATGGAATTTGTATTTGTGAGAGATTTTAATGAAATTATTTTATTTCTCTATTATTGAACTATTTTAATTATTAAATAAAATAATTTCAATTATTTTAAATGAGTTAATACAAAATTCAAGCGATACACTCAATCACTTAAAAATTTGCCCTGATGAGTTTGAAAATGGGCCATGTTTCAATTCGCTTGGACCTCTAGTTAACATAAAAAATTACATTATCACAGAGATCCAAAATCGTATTTCAATGGCCGACAAAACGTTTTTTGGACTCCACTCTATTGAGAGTTTTCTCACCAGAAAGACAAGTTTATGGTTTAGTTTTTATTAACGTCGCACTAGAGGGCTATTGGCGACGGACCTCGTAATTTCGAACCTCGGTCAAGTGACGAGGACGACACCTGAGCTGGCACCCCCTCTCCTAACTTCCACACCACACCATCGGGAGGACTTTGGGCCCCAACAGATTTAACGTGCATCAGCCCCGGCTACACAGCGGATCTTTGGTAGCCAAGGATCGAACCAGCGACGGAACAAAAACCGTCGGTCACGAATCCGAAACCATGACCACTAGGCTATTTCGGCCACTCCAGAAAGACAAAGCTTCTTACTTATAAAACTCTCATTAGGCGGGTTCCAAGGCATGGCTCCGAAACCTGATCTCTAACTGAAAATGGACAATACAGTTTTTGAGAGATAGCTTCTCAGAAGATCTCTGTGGCATCACTAAAAAATGGTTCTTGGCGAAAATATTTTAATTCTGAAATTTATATATTTTTCTATAATGAGCCTGATATCATTGAGTGCCTTAAAGTGAAACAAATGAACTGGGCTTCTGTTGTTAAAATGGATGAAAAGAATCCATTAAAGAATATTTTTGTTGCAAAGCCCTTTACACTACTCAGAGAAGAAGACCAAAACTACGGGATGTTTATTTTGTTGAATCGGATTTTAAGGGCAGGTGATTCGAGAGAGGAATTGGCAAACCTATAAGGCGAAAGGCAGATTATCTTGGAGGAATCTTTAATAGAAGGCCTTGGCCCACCCTGGGCTGATGATTCATTTACGGTGATAAATGTAAAATCATTCTACTTTATTCTGTTTTTATATAATTAGGAATGTAAAACAAGCGACTATAAATCCGTCGGTTTGTTAATAATCACTTTCTTACGAGAAAACTTATACAGAGAAAGAGATGCCTCAGACAACTGGTTTTCTAAGTAATACATTCCCAATACTTTCTTGGGGCCGGGGTAGCCTAGTGTTCAGGGTTTCGGATTCGTGGCGGGCAGTTTTCGTTCAGTCGCCTGTTCGATCATTGGTTGCTAAAGACTCGCCGTGTAGCCGCGGCTAATGCGCGTTAAATCTGTCGGGGCCCAAAGTCCTCACGAGTGGTGTGGTGTGGAAGTTAGGAGAGGGGAGTTACTAGCACAGGTGTTGTCCTCGTCACTTGACCGAGGTTCGAAATCACGAGATCAGCTGTCAACAGCCCTCGTGTTGCTTCCAGTGCGTCGTTAATAAAAACTAAAAGCCAAGACTTTCTCACGTGATGATGCATCATTTCATTCTAAAGGTAATATTAAATAAAAAAAAAAAAGAAAAAGAAAGTTTTGTTGACAGTTAAGATATGACCTTGAGGCAGAACTTATATCAGTTCGTAACTATTCTAAAATAGTTTCGCTTAAATTTAACTATCATTTTTTTAAAAAACAGTGCACATAATGTGTTTTGTTTATTCCATAATACTGACTAAAAGGTATAGTTCATGAAACAGTTCATTCCACTTGATTTTTTTTTTTTTTTTTTCATTGTTTTTGATGTGACTGAGTTTAAAAATTGAGAAAAAAAAGTCTGCGGTCAGAACATGTTGGATACAGTGTATACGAGATAGAGTCTTCTTGCGACGAACTGGGTCTGGGGCGACCAGGAAAGATGAGAACCGCGTACTGATATAGAAGCTCCCAGAAGAACGGTGCAGTTCCACCCACGCTATCGCCGACACACTTCCCGCACAATTTGCATAATGATCTAGAGGTCGACATAGCATATGATAGCCGGTTCTGTCTAATTGTACGTGGAACCTAAACGGGCCAGCGTTATGTTGGTAACATTCTTCGACCCCTCGTGGGACCTTTCCTAAATCGTCTCCCAGGTGCAATTTTTCATCAAAATAATGCTCGTTTGCATACAGCTCAAGTAGCTCATGACTTTCTACGTCATGTTCAGACTCTTCCATGGCCGTCCCGCTCCTCGCACTCTTCACCTATAGAGCATTTATGGGACCGACTGAAAGGTCAGATGCCGATTTGTCACACTGTACATGATTTGGAAGCGGCTGTTCAAGATTTGTGGTAGACCTCGTGTTGCTTCTAGTGTGACGTTAATGAAACCAACCAAACCAATCAAGATTTGTGGGCCCGTGTGCCGCAGGACAACATCTGACGCTTAATCAATTCACTACGGACCGTGTTGTGGCATGTATTGCAGCAGGAGTGAGCGAGTGAATGTAAAGGTGATTGGCGCAAGAGCCAGATGTGGCTATGCTGCGCCAAACAAGATTTAACTGTCATCTGGACGTGAAAAAATTGAAAAAAAAGACAAATTGGTTGACAAGAAGGAGAAGGGTCGAAAATAGAGAAGGATCGCTGGGGTATGAGTGCGTCATCCGTGTTTACCAAAGACAGTAAACCCCATAGGAAAGAAAAAGATCAGTAGGGCAACTCGAAGTCATGATGCCCCTACTTACTTGAAGAAGGTAAGTTCCTGAGGTCCCCTGATATAATCCCCAGGGGCAGGGTGCCAGCTATACCCCAAGACGCTGGGTACCTATTTTAATAACCAATCCCGAAATACATGAGCTACAGTGGGACTATTCTGTCATTCCCTGTCACCACATGGGTCTGTATTGCAGCAGGAGGCAGTCCGATGGGCTATTTATTGAAGTTACGTTGAATTTGCTTAATTTTCTTGGGATTAAGTGAATCTCTTTTCTGTATCATTATGTGTATTAAATTTCGTATCAATCCGAAGCTCCCTTCTTGGCGCGATATTTTCAATGTTCCTGAGTGTTAATTGATAAAAAGCAGTAAAACATAAAAATAACTAAATCGGAGCAATATATACCTTCAAGGGCAGATCCAAGAAAAATCAACGTGGAGGAGAGTCACAATTGTTTTTCCTTAAAAAAAATCATAAAACTCAAGAGTGTTTGTTTATTACCCATGTTTACTTAGTCCTTAATCTAAAAATAAACTAAACATTTACTCAAGAATCAAATTCAAATTAGAACTAAAAGCATACAGTACGATAAATAACAGGGTCCTACGCTTGGACACAACAAATAACTTTGAAGAAAAACAACAAAATAAATACTTTTAAATGTGATTGGAATCTTTAATTTAATAATTTATCTTAATTATAATTTAATTTCCTACTCTATCCCATTCCCCCTAATTCATAACTAAAGAGTTCATTCTTATTTTCTGATCCAATCCGCATTATCCTTTTATTTATTAGATCACGCTCTCATAAAATTTGTTTAATCCGCTTTCCCACGGTCGTAAATCTGGCAGAATAATCCTTACTAGACTCTCAGTCTATAGTTGAAATTCCCTAGAATTCTTAATCCTCTGCCACGTGTTCTATTACGTCTATTGGGGAAAATCCCTGCAATAACTATAATCTGTTACACAGCGAAAAAGCTTTCTCTCTACTCTTATTCTCTTATGTTCTTCTGACCTCTTCAGTAATTTTCATACAGTCTCTCGCTTCGAACTTGATGGCCTAAGCCTGGCTAAGTTCATCAGAACGTGACGCTCTCTCTGCTAGAATCAATAAATAATCTTGTTATGAAAAAAGGACTGTTTATTTCGGCCATGCATTTATAATGTTTTATTAATATTAGAACAAACTTTTAATATATATATTTCATCTCTTTCTCTCTCTCTCTCTATATATATATATATATATAGAGAGAGAGAGAGAGAGAGAGAGGGAGGGAGAGAGTTTCGGCGCATTTCGCCGAATTTCTTGGTGTTTTTTGCAGCAATCGCTTAAATTAAAATTCAAACTTTGAAACTGAGTAACGACCAACGTTTAGATGATGGAATGAGGTAAGAAATTGTGGGTAGGCTAGAAGCAGGCCAGTCTCATATACAGATTTTCAGGGAATTCGATTTAACTCCTTGCGTCGTGTCCAACTTATGGAAAATGTTTAAGGATACGGGATCCGTCGAGAGAAAGCCTGGGCAAGGTCGTTCAAGAGCCACAAAGGCCATAGAAGATCGCCATTTGTCCATTATAGTAAGGCATAACAAGGATGTTAGAGCTTCTCGTGTCTTTCGTGAGTTGTTCGCGGCCACAGGAACCCGAGTTTCAAGGGTGACTGTTTCCAGAAGACTGCATAAGAGAGGGCTGTTTGCAAACAGACCTGTTGTTTCCGTCCCGCTCAGTTCTGCGAACAAGAGAATACGCTTAAAATGATGCAGAGATCATAGAGATTGGAGCATGAAACAATGGATGACCGTTTTCTTCACTGATGAGTCCCTGTTCAGCCTAATCAGCGATTTTCGCCCTACTTTCACATGGAGAAGACCAGTGACCCGCTGCCTGCCCTCCAATATCCAAGAAATCGACCATTACGGCAGTGGAGGCTTGATGGTCTGGACAAGCATCATTTTGGATGACCACACATACCTCCATGTCTTTGAAAGAGGCATTGCGATTCTTGAGAGGTATAAGGAAGAGGTCTTGGAGCCCTATATTCGCCTTTTCAGGGGTCCAATTGGTCCTTATTTTCTTTTAATGCATGACAACGCGAGGTCACATAGAGCTCAGCCTGTCGACGATTTTCTGGAAAGGGAGGATATTCGCTGGATGGATTGGCTTGCAAAATCTTCAGACTTCAATCCTATAGAGCATGCCTGAGGCGCTCTAGGGAGGGCGATTGCAATTGGCAACCCCCATCCGAGAGCCATCCAAGTCCTGAAAACAGGATTGCTGTGCAAGTAGGACCAATTGCCACAGGAACTCATGAACTCGATTATTTCCAGCATAAAATCAAGTAGAGAGGCCTATATATCTGTAAGAGGAGACCATACCCCCTATTAACCAATTTTTTTTGTTCTATTCGGCAACTGCTGTTTCATATCTTGCAACTCCGATGAACGTTACGCACATCTGTCCGGTAGTTCTAGAGATAATCGACCAAATCGGAAAATTCCCTTAATTTTGAACACCCGTGTAAATTAGTAAAACAAGTGTGGTTTTTATATAATTTTGTCATGTGTCATTAAATAACGTGTATTGATTAAACTAATTAATAATGTATTAAATTCAACTTTTCATAGTTGTAATCCTAATAATAGCTGTTGAGTAATAAATGGGACACACGGCTTACATATGGTTTATGGCCATGCTTCTGATAATTCGTATTAAAAACCGAGACGCTTTTCTCAGTAGAGTAGCGTGGATTTCTGCCTAAAAGGTATACATAACATTTTACGTGAGTGAGACCGCAAAGCCCCCCCCCCCATCGAAAAGTTTAAAAATAAACAAAGCAAACATTCACCTCAACACCTCCTTACATTCGAAGAATCGTATAGAATAAACTTGACATTACAATAACTAACAAATTTAGATACAAGTAAACTTTATCAGAGTACTATAAAACAATATCACAGCTGCACCTCTCTTCTAATAATAAAAAAAAAGTTGAAAAAATTAAACGTTACCTGCTAACCGTCTCGTTTATGGCTTGTTCAAGAACAATTAGACAATGAGTCAAAATCAAAACGGCCACACTAATTGCATTTGTACCGAATCGCGGCCGGCCGTGACCGTTCCAAAATTTAATCATTGAAATTTATTATCTCATTTTGAGTAAAATATTTGACAAACCTTAATTTAACTTCATATAAATGTATTTTATAGTTTAGATCAAATCGTTCAACTCTTATTTTGAACACCCTTCACTTGTCCATTAGTCTTGAAATTCAGCATAAGTACAAATGTAATCATGATGACAATACACTTATCATTTCTAATGACCGTGGTCAGATGCAGGAGACAGGATTAGCCAGCTCAGCCATTCCCTGTCGCCCCCCCCCCACCACATCTGATACCCAAGGTCATGACCCTCCCCCACGATATGCTGGCTTTTCTATTTGAAAAATCGATTTTCTTTTTCATCATCAGTTTGCAACACGTTACATTATTCAATATTAGTTTATTTTCCTTCTTCATTGTGAAGCATACACAACCGAATGCTAATGTAAAACTGGTTTTGAATGAATGATAGTCATCCTAATTTTTGTCATTTTAATTAAATTCTTCTGTTATTAGTTTCCAAATTAAAAAAAAAAAAAAAAAATGACATTATCTCCGAGATACAAAATTGTACTTCATTAATTGTATTTTACCGAGGTCCCGTTTTCTATCCACAGAAAATATACAAAGCTTCTTATTTACAAAACTCCCAATATGCCGGCCCTAATGTATGGCTCGGAGAAATTTTTCTCTAACAAAATATGGAGAATATAAAATGGTAGTTTTGGAGAAAAAGGTTCTTAGAAGTATTCTCGGGGGCGTCGTAGGAAATGCTTTTTCCGAAGACGTTTTAATTCCGAAATTTATAGCTTTTTTAATGAGCCTGATATATCATTAAATGTGTTAAAGTGAAACGAATGAACAGGGCTTCTCATATTGTTGGAATGGAGGAACAAAATCCAGTAAAGATTTTTGTTGCAAAGTCCTTTACTGGTCGGAAAAGAAGGAAGACCGAAACGACATGGGCTCGATTCTGGTTAATCGGATTTTAAGGTGATTGAGGAGAGGAACTGACAGATTAAAGCAAAAGGCAGGCTATCTTGGAGAAATCTTCAAAAGGCCTTGTCCCATCCTGATCTGAGTCAAATATGATGATGTTATTAGTTTCCATGAAATTTTTTTTCTTTTTATAGTGGGGAGAAACACAAATTTATTAAGTTCACATAGTGAAAAGAAACAAGTAATATACAAAAAAAAATTTTCAATTTCTACTTAGGTGAACAAAGAAAATTTTTATTTTAGTTATTTTTAATAAGAAAATTACAATTAATATAAATATGTATATACATAGGCCAGAATCACAATATTAAGTGGCAAAAGAAATTCATCCGGTAAATTAAATGTGGTTGGAATGCAATTTAGTCAAACCACCCTTGGCGACAGCAATTATTTGGCAGTATTTTGCCAAATGTGGTTACCCTGGTCCGCTTCTGGTCTTAACGTTCAGCCAAAAAAAATCGCCAAGTTTGGCAATTCTTTATATCGCGCCAAGTAGTGGAGTTCTACTGCATTTTCACCAATTAAATTTAATTAAATGAATTAATATTTGAAAAAACTGTATTAACATCCAGTGTCATCCACTACAAGTTTTAAAAAATGTATTTGAATGGATGAATAAAAAGTATTTTATTAACGATTGCAAAATTTGATCAAGATATACACTGGTGTAAGAAATTAAGAGAATTTTCATATTTTATCTACGATCTCCAGAACTACTGGACAGATTTTAATAAAATTTGGTGTGAATATAGGTTGATATAATGCAAACAAAATAAACATTCAACAGTTATAATAGACACATGTTTGTGCGCAACACTCATGGGAGTGTAAAGGTCTGAAACAGCGGTTGCAGAATACACAAAAGAAATGGGTTAATAGGGGGTATGGTCCCCTCTTACAGCTATATACACCTTGCAGCATGATGTTATACTAGAAATAAAGCAGTTTATCAGTGCCTGTGGCAATAGGTCCCACTCATTCACCAACGCTGTTTTAAATTCCTGGATGGTTCTCGGAAGGGGGTTGTGAGTTGCAATTGCCCTCCCCAGAGCGTCCCAGACATGCTCTATAGGATTTAGGACTGGAGACCTGGCTGTCCAATCCATCCAACGAATATCCTCACTCTCGAGAAATTCGTCGACCAGAAGAGCTCTTTGTGGCCTCGCGTTATCGTCCATTAAGATGAACTCGGGGCCCAATGCACCCCGGAAAAGGTGAACGATTTCAAAATCCAAGATCTCATCCCTATACCTTACACCAGTCACAGAGCCTCTGTGAAAAACGTGGAGAGGTGTGCGGCCATCCAACATGATGCCTGCCTAGACCATTACACCGCCATAATTGTCGATTTCGCGGACATTGGAAGGTAGGTAGCGGGTCCCTGGCTCTCTCCATATGAAAGTACGGCGAGAATCGGTGTTTAGGTTAAAACGGGACTCGTCGGTGAATAGAATGTTCGTCCATTGCTCTAATCACTATGCTGCCTGCACCATGCTAATCGGACTATCCTGTTCATAGACGTGAGCGGGACGCAAACAGACGGTTTTTGGCAAACAACCTTCTCTCATTCAGTCTTTTGAAAACAGTCACCCTTGTTACATGGGTTCCTGTGGCTGTATACAGGTCCGGAGAGAGCCGAGAAGCTGTAGCCCCTCTGATACGCCTCGCTAAAATGGATAAATGGCGATCTTCTCTGGCCGTCGTGGCTCTTGGACGACCTTGCCCAGGCTTTCTCTCGATGGATCCAGTATCCTGGAACTGTTTCCATAGTTTACACGCGACGCTGGGCGTTAAATTAAACTCTCTGCGTATCTGGACTTGCGATTGGCCTGCCTGTAGCCTCCCACAATTCGCCACCTCATTCCATCATCTAATCGTTGTTGGTTACTCATTTTTACTGTTCTGATGTGAATTAAACCGATTGCTGCAAGATAACACCAAGAAATTCGCCGAGGTGTGCTAGCGAACGAAATTCGTTTTACCCTCTACGCGCTTATAAAGCCTGTTTTTTTTGCTGGCTCCGCCTACACACACGTGTACGCTTACGTATTTGCCGTACAAGATTTGCATTTTTATCTAGAAGCAGTGATTTTTCCTTCAGTTCAGTTCTTTTCACGCAATTCGATAAAATGTGCAAATTCTCTTAATTTATTTTACCAGTGTATATAAAGAGATTGTGAGTTAATAGTAGGAATTTAATAATAATAAAATGGATTCGACTAATGTATAGCAATGATTAGATATGAAATTAAACGTGTTATTTAATCATTAAATTTTATTCACCACAACTTATCATTTGGCAAGAAACAAAATACTTAAATATTTTTCATGAAATTTAGCTACGTTCTTGATTTAGTTTGTGGTCAAGTTTTTAAATTTAATGATTCATGTAAGCATCAAAACTACTCAAAAATAGGTTTTATTTTCTGAAAGATTTCATTTTTTTTTAAATACCTATTTTGTTGCCTTTGACAATGTCGTTAACAATTTTCAATTTACCAAACAGTGAAATTGATGATGGTTTTACACATTTCACGGTGAACGATAAGTACAATTTTGTAGATCCGTTAACGGGAGTTCACACGTAAAATGTTGAAAGAATGTGGAGTTCCGCGAAGTGGCGTAAAAAGAAACAGCGTCGCTTAGTTTAGTTTAGTTTTTATTAACGTCGCACTAGAAGCAACACGAGGGCTATTGGCGACGGACCTCGTAATTTTGAACCACGGTCAAGTGACGAGGACGACACCTGAGCTGGCCCCCCCCCCCCTCCTAACATCCACTCCACGCCAACGGGAGGACGAAACAGTGCCGCACGGCATCATCTAGAATCGTATCTGGCAGAATTTATGTGGAGGAAATATGTAGGGGGAAAAAATGCTTTCTATAAAATAGTGAACGCAATATGGTCTTTTATGTTGATTGATGTTCTAAAAGTTATGTTAATATTAATATTAAACATCTAAATTTTTTATAGTACTTATTGGGATGAGATTTATCAGTAAACATATAAAGATTATTAAATAAAAATATTAATTAAAAAAAGTTTTATATTATTTATTGGTGTGTTATTTGTTTTCCTACATTTCGATTTCGCTCTCCGCTTACTTGGCGATTTTAACTAGCTTGGCGACGTTAGCGTATTCTTAATTTGGCGGGCGCCGCTTTAATAGACAAGTACCTGATTTTTTTTATGTTGAAAATTATTACAATCTATCAGATAAAAGGAATATACGTGTAGTTTTTAAAATGCCAAAAAATTAAAGTTTCGTAATTTGTTAGAAAAAATTATTTGTTTTTGTATTGAATGACATCAAACATCTTTTTTTTTATCCTTATAAAAAAAATATTAGAGTATAAAAAAAATAATTTAATTTTTTTGTTTGTCTGATACTTGTCGGTGAAAAATAACATTACTTTTTACATATCGAATTTAATGAAGATCGAAGAATCATTATGAATGTGTGAAAGTCAAAGTATCCGTACACCTTTAAAACTTCATTTTTTGACAAAATTTTCGATTTTCCTATTTTAATGTCAATTTAAAATTTAAACTCTTTTCTTTCTAACAGTGTTTGAATTTTGCTTATACCTTATTTAGAAAAGTTACAGGGATTTGAATTTTACTCGGTAGCTAATTTTTAATTGCATTTGAAAGTTTGTTTTTGATTTTTCTCAAAACGAGTTTTCTCGACATATTTACATATGGCACCGTAGATATCAGAAAAAAGTTACGAACCAAATTCATTTAAATTTTGCAAGTATCTTCCTTATATAGATTTTAAGAACCCCTACTACTTTCATGGTTGTAAAATTGATACGTTTTTAGAAACAAAGGTGTAAATCGTGTATTGTTTATAACTTTTTCTGGATTTTTCATTGTTATTTGACTCGAAACTCGATAAAAATTGTAGAAATATGATTATCATCATGAAAGAAGTACCAACCCAAAAAATTGTTATGATGAATAAGATAAACTTTACAGAATAATGATATTTTTGTTTACTTTTGAGTTATGTGCGTCATTCTGATAATCAATTTATGTACTATTTTTACCATGTTTTCCACTCCAAATTTTTATTTTTGAATTTAAAGCAGATTATTAAAAATGTTTTTCATAGTTTTAGGTTATATTTTAGCATTAAAAAATATTTTGATAGCAAATATCAATGTATTTCAAAAACATTTCTCGGAAGTTGTATGGATACCTCGTTATAATAAATTTTGATTATTTTGATTGCCCTGTAATATATCACTTGTCTTGACTTTTTAACTGTCATTTGGAAATATTCTACGTATAAGATAATCACTCTACGTATAAAATACATCATTTATAACATAATTGTGTGTTTGTTAGAGTAATAAATTTTTTTTTATTAAATCGTTTAATAATGTTATTTATTATAGCTGTTTTTCCAATCCAAGTTTTCTTTTAAAGAGATCGGGATTAATTTATAGTCAACTGGCGCCACTTCAAAAACACATATCTACGTAAACAGTTCGAAATGCTATACGTTAACATGTGATTTCCGTTTGCTAGCCGTATAAATCTTATACATCCACTTTAGTTATTTTGATTAACATATTAAATATTATCATATTTCTTGCATTATTCAAAAATATATATTAGGCAGGAAATAATCTGAGTACATTTATGATGTGAGGTTTAAATTATTTTCTGGTTTAAAGGATACATTTTAAAACTGTTAGTGATTGTGGAGTTTCCGCCCTTTTTTTTTTTTTTTTTGATTAAACGTATTTTGTACTTCTCAAAATAGATTTTTGATTTATAAATATTATGTTTCATTACATATAGGTTGATTCCAGTATGTTAAAAATGAAGGTCCCAGTATTTTATCTAGTATTATGATTATTTTAAACAGTCTGAAAAATAAATGTGAATAATTAAACTGTAATTAAGCGTTATTGAAATATGATATCCGTCATGTATAAGGCTTTTTTTTCAATCGATCAGGCTGAATCTGTTTAAAAAATAAATCAACATTGGATTTATTTTTTTAATTATCAACATTGGATTAAATAATGTTTTGTTTTACTCAAGATGCATAGTTAAGCATTATGACGATTTATGATTTGAGCAATTGTAATTTTTCTTTGAACTACATTTTTTTAAAATTTGTTTTGCAAACAAAATCAATTTAATCAAAAAGAAATCGACAATATTTTAGCAAATGTAGTAATCATTCTAAGCACCTGAAAAAGAAATGTGAAAATGTACAGTCGAAAACAATGAAAAATTTAATGATTTGTTAGCATTAAAATTCTTCCAAATTTTTTTCTTTTTCTAAGATAAAGTAATATTTTTAAATTTCTACTATTAGATATTTCTTAAATTTCTACTACCTATATATTTATTTATATATCTTGTTCAAATTTTCAATCGTTAATAAAATAATTTTTATTCATTCACTCAAGTTCAAATACATCTTTTTAAACTTGTAGTGGATGACACTTGATGTTAATACAGTTTTTCAGATTTTAATTAAATTTAATTGATGAAAATGCAATTTAGCCCAACCTCTTGGCGCAATTTCAAAAATTACCAAACTTGGCGATTTTTTATTTATTTATTTTTTTTTGGTTGAAAGTTAAGTCCAAGAAGCGGTACAGGGTAGCCACATTTGGCAAAACACCGCCAAATAATTCCTGTCGCCAAGGGGGGTTGGTCTAAACTACATTCCATTTAATTACATTTAATTAAGAAACAAGCCAATGCTTTTACTATGTCATTTGTCTTACAATGGCTAAGTTGATAGAGCGTTGACGTAGAATCTTCATGCCTTCGGCTTGAAGCATAAATTTTTTTTATTTGATTTTCAAATAATTAATTTTAGTTTTATATGGGAGAAAAAAAAATTCTCTTATATAAGATATTTAGCAGATATAAATTTAGGAATAAATACTGTCAGTGACGAAGCGTGTAGATCGCTGGAAAAATTGGAGATAGTGAGGGCAAAGTCTCTTGATTGAGATAAATTTGTAATTCAAGGTTGATTTAATTATTTTTTGAATATAAATGTAGATTAAGATGATATGAAGTATCTTAGAATATTGCTTTCCCATAAAATTCGTAAAATTAGTAACCATATTTATCTTTTTTCTATTAAATAGAACTATATTTTTAGAAAAATACGATTTATTAAAACTTTGATTTCTTTCTTTATTTGTTTGCATTAATGACATACTGGTGTAACATGAACTTTTTAGCAACCGACTTCAGAAATATTAACCAAGGTTTGATAAAGGTAACGACACCTGAAACTGTACGTTCATTGTCCCATTTTTAAAACGTTTTTCTGAATTTTACTTGGTGTGTGTGAGAGAGAGTGTGTGTCATCAAATTTTCGATCGTTAATTTAACCAACTTCCCATCAAGCTAGAGCTTTGAAATTTTGGGAATCGTTCGTACTCGCCTAACAATGCAATATTTAAACGTTTGCGACAAGTTTTAACTAATATTTCAATAATTTTAATAGGTCAAAATATTGTTTCCTCTCGGCGCTTTTAGGATTGAGGAAAAAATTTCTTTCCCCCTTCTGGGAACACCGGGCACTCCCCACGCCGCATGAGGTATCGTAAAACCTTTGTACTCACAAAGGGGAGATACTATCTCCCCTTTACTATCTCCGAGATAGTAAGGGTTGCTGACTTTTAGTCAGTAATCATTGGCAAGAAAGAAAGATTCCTATATTTGACGCCGTGTCTTATCACAATAATTTTTTTTTGAATTCTGGTTCCCATTTTTTTTAATAGAATGATTTACAAACTTTGA
Organism: Nephila pilipes; assembly: GCA_019974015.1. Lineage (NCBI taxonomy): Eukaryota > Metazoa > Arthropoda > Arachnida > Araneae > Nephilidae > Nephila > Nephila pilipes. The sequence continues at coordinate 2,137 of BMAW01129057.1, read as the reverse complement.
AATGCTTTGCAAACTTTGAAATGCAAACTTTGATTTTATGAGTATTATGAATTTCTTAATACGCTCACAAATGTCTCTTTTTAAGTAAATTTTTAAGTTAAAAATAACTAACAGTTTTAACTAATATTTCAATAATTTTCTTTAATAAACTTTGCCACCATATAAAAACGTTGTTTTAAAAAACGTTGGTTTTTATATCGAATTATTATTTTTAAACACTAAAAAATCATTGGATAATATAAAGCTAATTATGAACCAGTGAAAAGGCCAGTATAGGATACCTTTCAAATACAACACGGAAGGGCAATTTAGTCTCATGAAGGAAAGGCAAGGAGTAACCATATAAGCAAAATTCCTTACCACCCCCCTCCGCCTCCCTACTGGGGACATGTAAAAGGACGAAACAGATCAAATTACTCTCGTTTTTTCTAGTTTTGAATAGGGGGAAGATAGGAAGGGAAGAACTAAGGGTGGATTGTTGGTGGGGGGACAGTTACCAACACTTCAGCCTGTCTAGAGGAAATATTTATTACCCTGTGACGTCATTTTCAAACTTCACGATAGCTGTCAAAACATAAGTATAAGAAAATGGAAAAAATTAGAGCAAAATATCAAGCGAAATAATGAAAATTAAGAAAAATAAAGCTTGTAATTTCTCTTTTATAAGAGAACTATTTACTTCTGCTTCAAATGACCAGTATTGTAGTAAGTGTACTTCGTCCGCATTAAGTAACGCCCCTTCCCCCCTTCCAGTAGAGGGAGCTTTCGTCGATTCTTACTTTCCGAATGAGTCGAAAGGAGCCTAAGTCCGCGAAATGGATAGGGTAGCCACATTTGGCAAAATACCGCCAAATAATTCCTGTCACCAAGGCGGGTTGGGCTAAACTGCATTCCAACCATTTAATTTACTGGATGAATTAAGAAACAAGCCCATGCTTCTACTACGTCATTTGTCTTGCAATGGCAAAGTTGGTAGGACGTCGGCGTAGAATCTTCATGCCTTCGGAACGAATCTCCTCGAAGCATAAGATTTTTTTATTTGATTTTCAAGTAATTAATTTTAGTTTTATACGGGAGAAAAAAAATTTCTCTTATATAAGATATTTAGCAGGATTTAAATTTAGGAATAAATACCGTCAGTGACGAAGCGTGTTGATCGCTGAAAAAATTTTTCTTTTCCCACTTAATATTGGGATTCTGTCATATGTACATACATATTTATATTAATTGTAATTATTTAATAAAAAAGTAACTAAAATAAAAAATTTCTTTGTTGACCTAAGTAGGAATTAACTTTTTAATTTTTTTCTTTTTTTTTATATTACTTGTTTTTAATAACAAATACAATTTTTAAGTTTAAGTATAAAATGAAGTGCAGAAATTGAAATTCTGCACTTCACATTCTGTTATTCACATTCTGTCTGTGAGTAACAGACACATATCAAAATAAAGGATTAGGGATTCACCAATTTGTGTTTTGTATCGTGCTGTAATTGAAATATAATTCAAGACTATTAAAAAAAATTAATTCCTTTTCGTATTTCTCAAAGTAAAGTAATAAATGTCAAGTGAAACTATCTTTTTTTTTTATTGCTGCTGTGGGAAACTACTTGTGTGATACTTATGCTGTACGTAAATAATATATCAAAAAGATCCTTCTCGAACGACGATATCATATGATTATTAAATATGCAAGAGAAAAACACAGGAAATGAATTATTGAAGTATGTGCGCGTGGGCGCCAAGTTACTCAACAACGCCCTAGAATTACTGACAGATCTTGCACAGGGAGGTTAGATCCGTATTGCAGACTGTTAACTCACGAGGAGTAATTAGAATAATCAATAATTTTTTGGCGTCGATTCTATTCAAAATCCTAGGAAAATTCTGGCTATTTGATAAATGTCATGTCTGGGTAAAAAAATCTTTTTTTTTTTTTTTTTAAAAAAAAAAAAAAAAAAAAAAATCCGCTACGTAGCTTTTAGCAAATTTTTGTAAAAAAAAAACCAAACGATTTTAAAGGTTTATGTGTCCTTGATCATGAAAGTGGTCTACGCCAAAAATCTTTTTATCAAACAAATTAGTTTTTTGCTGTGCACAACCTGATGAAACCTTTGAGGCAGCAGAAATTAATATG
>BMAW01129056.1:0-16602 GCA_019974015.1 Nephila pilipes | reverse complement strand
ATTCATTTGAGCAAGCCTTCTTGAATAGAAATGGTTCAACCTTTAATAGATTCTTAAGGATATTAAAGTATAACAATGAAAATTTGTATTGATATAACCTGACACAATTAAAATAAATTTAAATGTGCTTATAATGATAAATTGACATAAATGTAATTATATGTATATACCTTATATATAACTCTTTCTATATACTCCTATGCTATATATACTTATATATATATATACTCTATACATATATAACTAATATGCTCTCTTCTCTATATGTATATATATATGCTATATATATATATACTCTATATACTCTTTCTCTATATATATATAAGTTAATGAAATCAAAATTCTACCAAAATGTTTTTAAAGATCGTTCTCTATTTTATTTCTGTCATTGTTTACATCATTTATGTACTATTCAAATAATTCGGGTAAAAATGCGTAATGTAGGAGGGTCTTACTCTCTTGAATGAAGAAATAAGCAACTATCATAACATTTCTTTTCACAAAAACAACCCTATGGAAACATATTTTTAATATGTATAAGAAACAGAATAATTTCTCTTAGAAATATAAATAAAATATTTAAGCACTCGTTATATTCAATATGAATGAAAAGGTTGAGCATTTTATTACAATAACTTAAAGGAAACAATATTAATATTAGTTTATCAATGTTATTATTTTTGATGAAGTTCCGAAATAATACTTAGAATATCAATCATTGCGTTATTCTAGCAATTCTACGAATTATTCTCTTTATTATAGTAACTTCATTGTTCTAAAATGAAATTCTTTATCTTTGATCTCCTTTTATTTGAAGCATTAAAATGTTTTTCGAAACATTATTCGTAACAGTTTCAGAAAACCTGAACCATAAGATGACAGCCTATAACGCATACCATTTGATCAAAATCTACATCTGTTTTAAGCACAATACAATATCATTAACCAAAGAAAAAAAATAATTAAAAATAAATATATCGCAAATATTTTGATATTTGTTCCTATATTATTATGAGTTAAAAACCTATGAAAGTTGTTATTGACTTTCATAGGTTTCATTTCATATTGCATTTTTAAAATTGGTAAAGTTTTTGTGCTTGATTTCCTTCTGTGCTTGAAATCTGGAATGTACTGAAATCTGGAATTTAATTTATTATATTTTACTTTATTCTTAGTAAAACTTTTAATTTTTGCATTACTTTAACTTTTCTCCCATTGTCATAAAAGTATTAAAATTAACTTATTACTAAAATTAGGTAAAGTTTCGTCTTTTATCAAAATAAACCGACCTATGTGTTTACTTTAGGTAATATATTAGAAAGTATTTATTATTATATATTAATCAACTGGCAAACCTTTAAAAAGGTAGTTCTACACTAAAAGTTTGGGCTTAAGGAATATCAAGGCTATATGGATGTTATATGTAAGTTAATTACTAATATCAAAAACATTAGGTATAATTGGAATAGCTCATTAATTGTAATAGACTTAAAATTCAAATTAAATAATATAAATTGGTCGGTTCTTTCTCACTTTTTTCAAAAAAACTATATTTCTTTTTGATTTCACAAAATTAATTTGTTTTTATTTAGTTTGTTCCAAATTCTTTGCAATGGTTTTAAGTTTTATGTAGTTCATTTTAAATTTTATGTAGTAGTTATCCACAGGCCTTAGTGTAAGCACTATTCCTGGGGAATATTGATTTTAATTCTATATTAAGTAAATATTCTGATAATATAAGCTTTTTATGTCGACTTTGACAAGTAACTTTTAATTCTACAAGAAAAACCTTGTAATATGACACTAACAATGTTTATTAATTTCATTCAAAATAAATTCAAATAATATAAACATGAAAATTATGTTGGAAAGACTCGTTTTTTGTACATGGGAGAGTTCAGACTATTTGTGAGAATGGTTATACTGAATCCATTATTTACAGGGAAGCCCTAAACAACATTATGTAATACTGACTTCCATGTGGAACTGTCTATTTATATCTCAACACTATCATCTTTTAACAATCATCTAGTATTTAAAACAGACATTTTTTTATTAAACTAAATAAATCGAAATTATCTTATTCATTGAAATTTAATATCTGTTACATTTGAACCTACAAAAATAATATAGAAAATGATACAACCTATTGTTTTGACAAGAATTTCATTTCTTATGGAAAGTTGGTGGATGTTCTTGACTCCTGCATATATTTTATCAAATCCCAATTCGATACGCCTTTTAAGAAGTAGAAGAAACCTTCATTTTTACATTCTGCCTTCTAGCTCTTCAAATAAGGAAATATGTATACTAACTGAATTATTTGTGTGCATCAAACGGATTTGCATTACTTCTGTTACGATGGGCAAAATATTCATTCAATTTTTTCCCCTTGTCTCTTTCTTTCAGTTCCTTATTCACTTTCAAGTATTCATAATTTTTTCTTAATTTTCAATATATAATAATATATTTTACATTATTTGATAATAAATTAGAGTAATAAAAATTTCAAATGAACATATACGTCTCTTGATTGCTGTAGAACAAAAGACTATTCAATTTCTAAAAAAAATCTAAAACTTTTCTTTTACGGAATAGAAATGTTCAATTGACAAATGAATTATGTTTACCTCAATCTTTATGTGAAGTAGAAAGAATTCATATTCTTTGTAAAATGTAAGGCAAATGTGCAAGCATCTCTTGTTCGAATACTAAAAAATGTTTATTTGAAATTTCCTGAAATTGTTCCTCTGTGCATATAAACATTATATTTGCTATCCCGATCCAATGAAGAATTATTATTTTTAAAAAGATAATTTTTAATAGAAGTATGGATTTTTTTATACAATAAATACCAAACCAAATGGTTATAATTCACTGTACTATCATTTTTTATAGAAAAAAAAGGGTTTTGTCACAAATGATTGAATGATAAGAATGAAAGGAATATCGTAAAAAGATATTTTTTTCAGCAATTGTTTTAAATTTATAATTATTACAAATTTTTTCGAGGTTGTCTTATTCTTGAAAAAATGATTAGAAATTAGTCTAAAATTGTAAGTAATGCAGTTATATTAAACAAGTGCTCTCTTAAATGTGTTACATTTAACAATTTATCTTGAAATAATAAATCAAAATATTTCATAATTAAGAAAATATATGTAATTAATAAAAATATAACTATTGTTGCTTATCATGCAGTTTTACGTTAATGTACATCTTTTTAGCATATCATGCAAAAATATTAAATAATTCTCTTACTATATACTTTTTAATTTTGAAATCTTGATAAATGTCTGTTAGTGTTTAAAATATTAGAGTCAAATGTTAGAATACATAAGGAACTTTTGAGAAAATTGCTTTTAAAGTGTTACACAACACTACCTGGGTATCCTCGAAAATTCTACTCAAGATACCTAGGAGTGCTTTATTTTTTGTCTCTAGTATTGTTTTGCGTGAACTTTTTTCATGAACTATTCATTTAATTTGTTTAGAAAACTGTTTCCTCCTTAAATTAATGTATATATATATATATATATATATATATACATATATATAACTTCTAGATCAAATATTGCATAATTATTTAACGTGGGAAGTTGGATTTTAGATGTACTTGGTAATCCTAAAATATCTTAAACTTTCTTAAATTTAATAAATATAAAGTTTTGAATGAAAAAAGTATATTCATTTAAATGTGCATTTTTAGTTGTTAGGTATAACTAGTACAATAAATAAAAATAACTTTATGGCACATTTTTATTACATTTCTTTTCCACATTTTCCCTCTTAGCGTTCATAATTCTTTTTCAATGGAAATGCAACACAGTAGCCAAGAGTATGTTTATAATTATTAAAAAGTAACAAATTTATTAATAAGTATATAAAAAATCATATTTTTTTTTATCCAAGCATTAATTAATATACCAAACTTTTTATTCTATGAATACTTGTACACCCTTCTTAAATTGGTATTTACATATTGAAAAGAATTTGAGAAAATAGTATTGCAATACATATCTTACTGAAACTAGGTACTTACGAAACTAGAATGTATAAATTACAACCTCCTTTAATCCATAACAAAGAGTATTTTTTACAATTGAAACAAAATAATTATACGATAGGAAGTACTGTCATCCAATTTTTCAAAAAATTGTACATGAAATAAATTTTACAACTTAGGTATAGTTATTTATTGCATTTAACTTTCAGAAAATTTTAATTTTTGGCATTGTATTCATTTCAATATACAATAACTGTATTCTGTTTTCATTATTAATTACTTCTCGAGGAACATAAAACATAAGAATTTTTTGAATCATGAAAGAAACTAAAAATAAATCCGAAGCTGATTAAATCAGTTATCCAAATGTATTAACGATTAGTTAAAAATAAAAAAAAATTAAAATTTGATTTCATTGTGTAAGAATTTTATTTCAAATCTATTGACTGAAGTTTGCAGTCTTAAAATATGGGATTCTATATCCTGATTGAAGTTTCCAGACAATGTAGGAAAGTACTTCCTATAGGTACAGTTTCTTCTTCGATGAGGGAAAAAGTTTGCAATTAAGGTAGATACCATTACGAAGCAAATAAATACAATGAGAAGAATGCAACTAATATACTTTCATTTGACATAATGACTTAAAGAAGAAACATTTCTGGAATAGAAATTGATTTTCCATTCTTACTTGGCACCACGAAATTAAAAACGCATTTGCGGTGTGCGCAGTTCCTTGCAACTCACTATCTGACAATTGAAACTCGTATCATTGAAAAGAAGAAGGAGTTTTTGATCCTCATTCTAATGAGAGAAAAAAAAACACGTTTTTCACATCCACATCATTGATTTAAAATTAAACTTGGTACTCAGTTCATTCTTAACACGTGTGGATGAAATTTGTCGAAATATTTCTTTTAAAAATTAGACCTTCTTCTTTGACACGGATGTTTTAAACTCAAAAAAGTCTTCCACCATTGAAACTTAGATACAGACATTTTAAATTTACAAATTTTAATTCCTGACGCAGAAACAACTCCCGGAAAAAGTTTTTCTTTTCAACTGGTAATATAATGAACCTAATAACGCCCACAGATAGATAAAATGATGTCAGGAATAAAATTATTATTATATATACTGCTGTTTGTAGAAAATGCAACACCATGAAAGAATCATCAGAATCAAATGAAATTTAATGCAGAAACGACTTGTACTGATACAAATAAATGATGAAATTTTCAAAACAAAAGAAACAAATTAAGCGTCCGAAATCAGTATTTGGTGCAGCCACCATGCGCTGCAATAAGTGCTGCTATACGACGTGGCATGGAGTCAAACAGATGTTGAATATCTGCTTGAGGAAGAGAATTCCATATCGCTTGTATGCGCAACCAAAGTTCGTCTTTGGAAACTGCAGGACGCGGATCACGAGCGAGACGCCGACCAACCATATCCCACACGTGCTCAATAGGCGACATATCCGGTGAATAAGCAGGCCAAGGAAGAAGTTGCATGCGTTGTGCTGAACAGAAGTCTCGAACAGTCCGCGCAACATGTGGGCGTGCATTATCCTGCTGAAAGATAGCTCCAGGGATGCCTTGAAGGAAAGGAACGACTTCGGGCTGTAGCACTTCACGGACGTACCTGTTGCTATTGAGATTACCCTCAATTCGTATCAAATTGGATCGTCCATGATACGAAATCGCACCCCAGACCATAACTCCGGGTGTTCGACCACTATGTCGTTCAATAATACACTCAGGAAGGCAGCGTTGACCGGCATAACGTCTAACACGAACACGGCCATCATGGGTCCACAAATTGAAGCGTGATTCATCTGAAAAGACAACTTGGTGCCAATCAGCTCGCCTGTCTCTGTGCTCAAGAGCCCACTGCCGACGCAGCCGTCGATGATTCGCCGTGAGGGGAATCCTGTATAAAGGTACACTTGCACGCAATCCACGGCGCAGCAGACGACGACGAATTGACGAAGCCGACAATTGTACACCTGTAGCAGTAGACCAACGTGCTGCCAGCTGCCTGGAGGAAGCTGTGCGATCATTCACCGCCATGCGGAGCAGGTGTCGATCATCGCGCTCTGACGTCACCTTCTGTCGTCCAGTGCCTGTTTTTCGAGTTGTTCGGTGCTCGTCGGTCCACTGCTTCCAAACTCGCATCACTGTGGAACTGTTCCGCTGCATACGAGCTGCTATTGCGCGATAGGAAAATCCTCCTTTTCGAAGGCCGATTATCCTCCCTCGTTCAAACTCCGTAAGTTGCTTGAATTTCTTATTCTTCCGTCGTGGAGGCATACTCAGGTCTCACTAAACGTTTGCCACTAACAAATAATCATAGACTTTTTTCAACGTCCCGCTACAGCACTTTATTTATACGCTTTCAGCATCAATTCAGAGGGCACTGCGCACGCCGCGCACGCGCGATGGCTCTGAAACTTTATTAATTTGCATAATATCCTATAATTGACATTTGCTGCGAATTTCATTTGATTCTGATGATTCCTTCATGGTGTTGCATTTTCTACAAACAGCAGTTTACATTAACTTTTGAAAACTTATTAAATTATTTTTACTCGGCATAGCTTAAATTCAATGAGTAAAATATTTCAAAATGCAACCAGCAACTTAACTTACCGACAAATGAGAATAACTATAGTAATTATGAATGCCCTATAAAATTATTAATTTTTTTTTTAAATATCCATATAATTCAAAGAACTAATTAATTGTTTAGCATTAAAATAATACAAATTCAAAAGCTTCACTTTTGAAATTTTAAGTTAACCTTCTAATAAACCATGTTTTTCAAGAATGATATTAGAGTAACTTGAGTTATAAATAGTGTTAATAGAAATACAAGGTGCTAAGAAATTAGCATTTAAAATTTTATTATGCTCATGTAAAAATGCGTTGATAACAACTATTTTCGTAGCTTATAGGAAAACGTATAATAAATGTAGTATTCAACTAAAGAATTCATAATGTGGAATTATAATTTTAATTTAAGCCAGACAAATATCTGAATTTGTAAATAATTAAGATATAATTATATCTGAATTTGTAAATAATTAAGATATAATTATATCTGAATTTGTAAGTAATTGAGATATAAGTATATTTGTATTATTTTTGTAGGAAAAAATAGTCTAAAAATGTTATGATTTACTGAGTGTAAGTATGTTACTAATCTCAAACACTCATACACACTACATTAAAGATGTTTTTGAAACTATGAATGCATATGGAAGAGAATAACCTACTGAAAACCATGATTTTTTTAAATAACAGATTATTCAAAATGCAAACATTTAAGGCCATGACATTTATTATGTATTGAATTGACAAGTAACTCAGATTTTTTGCTGTTAACAAACATTTTTCGTGAAGGTGGCGAATCATCATTATGAGGACATGTCTATTATACAACTGAATAAACATTACAGTTGTTTTCTTACTTTGTAGCATATCTTATATGTAGTTTAATAACTGGAATAATTATTGAAAGAAAATTATCTATATCTAATTTTGGTGTAGATATAGACCATAAAAGCAGAAATTGGAAATTCTTTTTCTAAGTATTTTCAAAAATTCAGGATAGTTACTAAAGGGATAATTTCTAGGGCTACAAAAACCTTACGTGTAACTTTGTTGCTCATTCAATACATAATTGAACTTTAAGGTAAACAGGAACCATTACAAACAATTTTTTCATCAATATACATAAGAAACTATTTATCATAATGGAATCATTTTTATATCGTACATTTTCTTTGAGGCTAGAGAATGATAAAAATATCACTCAAATTTTTGTTATAGGTAATTTATAATTCCAGAGAAAAAAAATCGGGATATTTTTTGCATAATTTTAACCTGAATATTCTGTAAGAAATTGTCTTCAGTAAACAACACCATAACACATGGAATGTTCGTTTTCATCCTATATCAATTTTGAGTAGAAATTATTTTTAAAACATTTATATCATATCACTAAAATTTCATGACTTTTATTATATTTGATAGGTAATATAACATACTACATTCTTTTTTCAATATTGTATAACAAGCATATAAATGTTCCATTTAGACCGACAAAAGTGGTCATAAAGACCACCATAGAGATTTGAGCTATCTGCTGTGGAATTTTGCCCTTGTTTTTAGATCGCGGTTTTTAATTTTTTTATTCCATTAGATCATACGCTTATTTTCAGAGCCTTTATAGTTGAATGTGAGTCAATAACATGGCTAGAATCATTGATAATTGCATGTATTTGGCAGCTACTTTAGGGCCGCGGTAGCCTAGTGGTCAAGGTCGTGGATTTTTTTTAGGTACCGGCGATTTTTTTTTTCAGTCGCGGGTTTGATCCTTGGTTGCCAAAGACCCGCCGTGTAGCCGGGGCTGATGCACGTTAAATTTGTTCGGAGCCCAAAGTCCTCCCGTTGGCGTGGTGTGGATGTTAGGAGAGGGGGGTGTCAGCTCAGGTGTCGTCCTCGTCACTTGACCGTGGTTCAAAATTACGAGGTCCGTCACCATTAGCAATCGTGTTGCTTCTAGTGCGACGTTAATAAAAAACTAAACTAAACTAATTGGCAGCTCTTTTTCAATTGTTCGTTCTATAGGACTAAGTACTGGTAAATGCTCAACCCTATTTCCTCAACATGATGGAAATTGCAATTATGAGGGAGAAACTGATTATTCAAATGTAGAAATTCCTCCTGAAATTGTTATTCTGGAACAAAGCTCAAAAAAGTATAGGGTTCTGATGGTTTGATTATGAATCGAATCGTTCTACTCTGCTTTAAGAGGACAAATTTATTTCTTAAGGAATAAAGTATACATATTGGTTAATATGATGCTATGAAACTAATGAATCAATTTCTGCATAATGGAAGACATTTCCCAACATCCAGTGGGCTTACATTTCAGAAACTTGAGGAGACTTTGTTGGAAAAAATAATTCTGCTGCCTATACAATATGTCTATGTCATCCAGAAAACGGTTCGGTTTTACAACTTAAGGAGGGGGATACTTCCATTTCCCCAATTTCAGTATCGTTATGAATAACCAAGTTTAAGAAACAATTTTTGCAAAATTATCAGTTCGTACAGTAACCATTTTTTATTTTTATTTTTATGCATTTATTTTTTGTTAATATTGTAACATCGTGACCCCAGAATGCGTAGAATGAAGCGGTAACGTGAAGGGATTACAAAGCTGAAGAGAAGATAATTCTTTATTTTACAAATCTAAGGATTATATTATAGTTAGGCGTTTGCGCCTGGTTTTTATTTGTAACAGTCCAAACACATATAGCTACACAGCACAAAGTCAAAACGTATATAGTTAAAATACCACCAATAGATAAATATCCAAAGCAGTTCGATTTTAGTTCTAAAATCGCAAGAGAAGGCAATCGCCTCCAACTTCTAGCTGTAACGGTCTCTCGCTCCCCGGCAGGAATCTCTCTTATCTTCTTCTCCCTTTATAAGACCTCGGGTTGGTCTACCTCACGCCCCCCTTTTGATTTATTTTCATTTTTGAATGAATCACCTAATCAAAGACAAACTACGATTTTGTCCCCTGCAACACCATTCGCTCTTATCGGCCAATGTCACTTTTCCCCACGTGCAAGCCGATATCGACCGTCACACAGCTAGGCCCTAAATTCACATATATATCAATGTCATGGGTCGACAGTACCTCACAAAGAGGATTCAACTTTGCCGCACCTGTGTAACAGAGTCAGATGTTCATGAATGTGGCTGACCCAAGCCACCTGATTTTGCTCATTTATGACTTTTAAGTTATTAACTTTTTATTGTGATTTTGAATGGGAAGTTGGGAACAAAAGCGTGAGTTCAAAGCAAATGTCTTAGGCGGGGGTTATCTATAGCCTACTCTACAGCTCCCTTCCCCCTTAAAATGTCCATTTCACTGGACTTGTTTTGTGAAATTGGATTACTCCAAAAAAATAATTTGTAACAAATAATTCAAAAACAAAATAACAAAAAGAGAAAAATTTCTCCAACAACAAGGACTTAGAACAAATTTATGCAATAACACAATTGCAAACAAAGTAAAAGAAGAGTTAAAGAATTTTTTTTTTTCAATTATAAAATTTTGAATATAAATTTTAAATAATATTTTTAAAAAGTCTACATTTTTAGAAAGACTGGAATTTTTAAGCTAGATGTAAAATTGAAATTTTAATCAATAAAAAAGTATATGATGTAAACTTAGACATTTATGTACGAAAGAGATAAAGGTATAAAATACAATAGTTTGAAAATCCCTTTAAATCTAAACTCCAAAAAATTTGTAATGTTGATAATATGCTGTGATTACCAACAACGATTACAATAGGCAAATTATAAAAAGTTTTCAATTTGGAGCATTTAAAAGATGCTTAATAAAAAAAACTAATTATAATCAAAAATAATATTTTAAAAGAAACGGTCCTTTCAAAATTTAATTTTAGTTTCTAAGAAAATAAAATTAATTGAATTGCATGAAATAATTATATACCTTTAAATGTAAGCTATGTCCAAATGCATAAAATTCTTCACATTCATAAAGCTGCCTACTCACTAAACAGTTGTTTTTATAATCCTAACGGCATGGTAGATTTGTGTTTTTTAAGAAATTTAACAGATCTGAAAATTTAAAAACCTTTTATATATATTCTGATAAATTATTATAAATAATATAAGCATTTATGCAAATTAATTATTTTTACTGTAAAATAATTTTTCCTATGTATTAATGTTGCGTACCTAATAAGAAGTTTTGTTATAAGGAGGAAAATTTAATTATTTTAGTTAAATGATGCAGTTTTATTGATAGTTGGGTTTTAAGAGCTTCTAGAAGTAATTAATTTCGTTCCAGAAGACAAATTACTTCTATTTGATATAAATAATCTACATAATGGAAATAAACTATAACTTTCAGATACTTTAGACATTAATACTCAACTAATAATACTTTTACTGAAATTAAATTTGAAGCTAAAAGTTTCTGTTAATTATTATGAAACTCGTTGTATAGAAATTTTATAAAATGCTTTGTAGGAGACAATGTTTCAACGTGAATTATTGCAATATTTATGGTTAGTTGTTGGGGTTATTATTAGTTAATTTCTCAAAATTTTCAAAATGCAATTTTTTCTGGCAGTAAAAGTTACATTATGATAACATGGCAGTAAAATAGGCTTAATAAAATGCTTTCAGTCAAATGTTTTTTTTTTCCACTTCTTCGTTTTTTTCATGGCAATCTGCATCTTCACTGAAAAATCAGAAAGAAACAAGAATAAAAAATGCATCTTCTTACAGATTGCTAGTTATGTCTAAAGTTCGATGCAGAAATTAATCATATCCTAAAGATTTTAAGATCTAATAAATTACTATGAAGTAATCATCAAGTTCATAAAGAAGAGGTCAGCACATCGATCTATATAAAATTCAATTTATTGGAAAATACAAATAGTCACACTTTCAAAAAATATCAGCCGGAAAGTTCTACTTGAAATGAGTTGTTTTGTGAAAGTTTTGTAATTACTATACGAATTCGGATACTTTTTCTTGAAGACATGATTGAAATATCAAGTTATTTTGCAAATAGATTTATTCCTTATTTGTGTTAATTACTCTTGATAGATCTTGACATTTGTTTATTTTTCAAGGGAAAAAAAGGTATTTCTTTATAAATGAGAAGTGTAACCTTGTTTATTGAAGCGAGCTCAAAAACACTATAAGACAATAAGCAGTTTTAAATGAGCTTCAATGAAGTATTAAATATTTTTTTTTTCGACACAATAACTATATCAGCCAAAATTTTCTAAAGGAAAGTAATTATGCTTCATTTCTTATTTTTATAATACCCAACTTAACATTGCAAGAAACATATCCTACAAATTTCGGATTTTTTAAAAAAATTCCCATACAATTAAAAAGACAGAGAGAATTTTTTAAGTAACATTATACTAGGTGTAGTAAGACGTTGTTAAGCTGTTTAGTGGGACTTCTACTGCAAGATAGCATGCCAATTAGTACTCTGAATGTGTGTCATGTGATAGGAATAAGTTAACAGTTAACAAAAGGATGCAGAAGCTGGGAGAAATGTTAAAGAATCGTTGGAATTTCGAAGATGATGGATTTCATATCATAAGTCTTTTACTCGTTATGATTTTCTAGTTATGATTTACTCGTTATGATTTTCATCAAGGAAAGAAATGCTACAAAAGCATGTCAATCAATCTATTCTGAGTTTAGAAAGGAAACGTATTGAAAGGCCTATGCGAATTTTGGTAACAATATTTTAAAGATGAATGTTTATGATAGTAGCACAGAAAGCGTAATGTTGCTCCATTAAAGAATGTTTTAAAGATGAATGCTTATGATGGTATCGACAGAAAGCGTACTGGTGCTCCATTAAAGACTGGGCATAAAGATTTGCAAGCACTATTCTATTAAGATGCATCTTGTGCATCATGAAGCAAAATGAACTTACGAACAATCAGGATTGTCACAAAAACGATTTTTAATCGTTTAAGTGCAATGGTAAAAAGTCAGAAGGCAGGGAGATGGGTCCCACATGCATTGAACTACAGAAACAAGGATAAGCGTATTTTGAAATGCATAAATCTTCTAAACAGTATGCACAGAAAATCTTTCTTGTACGAAATAATGACGGAAGATGAAAAATGAATATGTTATGTCAATCTGAAATGCAAAAAACATTAGATGGATACCATCGAAGCAGCATTATCAATGCCAAAATAAACAATTCACTGCTAAAAAGTTCTCTTATGCATGGAGTGGTGTATAAAAATTGTATTCTATTACGAACTTTCCGGTGTATGTATAACTGCTGACCACAATAAACAACATTGATGTGAATGAATCAAGAAAACAATTTAAAACGTTCATTTCCCGGCAAAGTCTTGCGTCTTAAAATTGCTCCAAGGCCTCGTGCTATAAAAACAGTCAAGGATATATTAGTAAAGATTAGCTGATAAGTTTTAGAACACTCAGCGTATAGCCCTCTCAGATTGCCATTTGTTTCATTCGATACACATTGCCGTATCTTCTGTACTGTTCTAGTCAGTCGACGAAGTTCAAAAAAGTGTTAACCTCTTCGTCGCATCATAACGCGAATCGTTCTACTGAACTAGCATCTGTCAAATGACCGAACGATTCGAAAAGTGTTAAATACTCATATTGATAGATTGTATTTCAATGAATAAATATATTATTCTGAGCTTTCAATTACATATCCATTTCTTTGAAACACGTTTTCAAACTTATTACTACTCTTAAAATAAAGATATTTCTTAACTGTAGATTTTAAATAGAGAGAAAATCAATTAAAGACTAATTAACTATCATGTGTAAAAAGTAATATTTTAAATACATTTTTTTTCAATATTATAAAATTGTTTATTGTTTTATTATAAAATAAGGAATTGAAGTACTTTAAAAATTCTCGCGTTATTCATCATCACGTAAACTGATATATTGATAAAGTATGTAAAAATTATTGAAAAGTTTTTTCTTCATTTTCATTTAGTTTTCATTATCTACGTAAGCTACAATAACTAAAAAACAAAAATTAATTTAAAATGCTTACGATATATCGGCATTCATGACATTTATTATTTTTAAGCAATATTATAATTGAAATTTATTAGCAACTAATACATTGGTTAAAATTGATGTATGTGACAAGATTCTTTGAAAATCAGCATCATATGAACATTACGCTTACAATTGAAACTTCGTAATATCATTTAATAATGTTGAAAATCATATAAAATTCATAGTCAGGCTTTTTAATTCTAATTTTGAAAAATTTAGGAAAAGTTTTGCTACTTTTAGTCTAAATTTCCTTTTGAACATAATGCATAATTTAAGAATTTGAATTTAAACCTATATTATATAATCAACACTATCTTGAAATATCAGAAAAATAGCATTCTAACAAAAGATATATTTTGAAATAATCAGAGTGATGGAGCTTTTTAATTACTTCGTATTCCTTAATACAGTCAACTTATTCGATAATAACTACTAAAATAGTAAGCCTTTTAAACTTACAATCAAAGCAAATGTCAATTTTCATCTTTAATTCTAAATTGAAATAAGGAGAATATTTCTTTTAAGAACCCTAAATATTTCCACAATTTTTAGACTTTGGTTTTTAAGATAGTATAGCAAAATAAATAAATAAATATTTTAGTACAGATCCCCCTTGTTTCTGCTTAAATGCTTCTTAGAATCACGACTGTTTCCTATAGAGAATTAAATGATATTACAGAAGAAAAACTAACAAATATTTTTATAAGCTGTAGACCTCTTTTTGGAATAATCTTTTTCATATATAATGACCATTACCTGCATTGATTTCTCTACGTGAGATGTACATCAGCCATTTATTTAAAAAAATTAAAAATATTTAACCTTAGGTGAGAATGTAATACTCGGTCGCACACAAACACACACACACACTATTAAAAATACAATACATAAATAAAACCATGCGGGCTTTGTAGAATACCAAATCCTTCTACATAATGTTTACTTGTATTTTCAAAATTTAACACTCAATTTCTGTTAGTGGCATTATAAAGTAAAGAGTGTCAAAATATTACCTTGGAAAGAGCGTTCAAAATAAGCTTTTATCTATGTTTAATGATATATAATAGAAAATTAATGGCAAATGAAAATATAATGAATAATTAATACAAAATAATTAAATATTTATTCTGGAACAGTCTTCACTTGTTGTAATGTCTAATGCCTGTGACTTGCGTAAATTGATGAATTAAAATTGAATTTTGCTTATCTGTCGCTACTTACATTTTCCAGTGGTTAACTGTCCAAACAAATAAATGATTATATTTCATATTTTTGAGAACTAAAAATCATAATTAAACTTCAAGTAAGTTCTTTTGTAGGTAAAATATTAAAACTCTCTCTCAATTATATAAAATTTCTTTTTAAATGCAAGTAATAGAATTTCAAAATAATAAACAATACATTAAAAGTTAAAAAAAATGAACTACATATTTTCCTGACAGGAAAGCAGCTTATTAATTCTTAAGAAAATATACAGTTTAAATAACTACAAAAATATTTCATCCATCAACATAATATTGTTTAAAATTATAGAATGAATCCTAAAAAAAAAATTCTAAATAAAAAGTAGAATCATTTGCTTCAGAACAATTAATCAAGTATGTCATTCCAATAGAATATTATTGATTTAATGACAACCTCAGTTAAAACAACAAATAAGTTATTTACTCTAATCATTTTTGAAGCCAATTCATTTTTAAATACATTTTACTGCTATTCATTAACTCACACGTGTACGCTTTTAAATATACATAAAAATCATGAGGCAATTTATTAACTTCATTTATTGTTAAGTACTAAACACCGATTTTTTACAGAAATTGATATTAAAAGAAAACAATACGAAAATGAATGAAGGGAGAATATTCTTCAAACACATGAAACATACACAAAATACGTATTAAACTATTTGCTCTTCTGCCTTATGAAGCTTTTCACATCTTGAATAAGGTCCCTGTAGTAGCTATAAATCAAAAAGTGTCAGTACCGCTCTAGCTTAATTAAAATCGAAGCGTGTTTTGAAGTTAAATTAATAGATCAATTACTCAAATATTAAAGAAAGCGTAAACTAAAAATCGCTCACAAAAGACATAAGCGTTGTGTTGAATATTTAGTTATTTCCAAATAGCGTTAATTAAAATGATTAAGTAAACAAGTCTCAAAATATTGATGTTCTTTTAAATTGTCCATCTGCAAAGTAGTGGTAGGAAATGTCTTTTACATGCTTCATTCTCTTTGAATATTTCAGTTAATTAAACATGGACCTGTTCCAAACAGTTTGATTTGCCTGATTCTCAAAGGGATTTGTGCAGAGGTAAATGTATTATTTCAACGGGAGTGTTGGTACTTTAAGTTTGTGTATAAACAGTCTGAATGAGCCTACAATGTATTTAGAAGACGTTTAATCTAAATTATTTAACAACACTATAGTAAATCAAATAACTCTTACATGTAAATGTGCCAGGATTTGACAAATTGATGGTTGTAATAGTTTTGTTAATTGAATTAGCTGCTATATTGCAAGTACTAAAACACTTCACTGTGTGATTTCCTTTCATTACTAAGAACTAAGCAGTTTTAAACATTTAAAATGTGTATGAAAAGAAATAAAATAACCCAAAAACATTTTTACTTTCAAAAACAGATATTTATTTTGAGAAGGATTATTTTGATATGAATCATTGGATCCAGAAATAAAATCTGCGTTTAGTAAATAAAGGATAAATCATTGTATAATTCATATTGCATGAAATATTTTCTTAGACTATAAATCAACATTTTTTTTGAATTAACTGAAGGAATGATATTGTAATAATTAGAGTTTTTAGAAGTATTGACTATATTTAGGAATAACTTTTCTGCTGCTTTATTAAATTGATTTAAAAAGCTTTGATAGTCATCATTATGAAAATTACCTATATGCTGATAAATGTTTATTAATATCTTCTTTCT
>BMAW01129039.1:0-14639 GCA_019974015.1 Nephila pilipes | reverse complement strand
CAAACTTGGCGAATTTTTTTTTTTTTTGGCTGAATGTTAAGTCTGCTTCGCGGACCAATTTAGCAACATTTGGCAAAATACCGCCAAATAATTCCTGTCTCCAAGAGTGGTTTGACTAAACTGTATTCCAACCATTTAATTTACCGGATTAATTAATTTTAGTTAGTTTTAACGTTGTTATGTATTTCACTTGGTGTGTGTCTGTATGTATGTGTATCAGTGTGTCATCAAATTGTCTATTGTTAATTTAACCAACTTCCCATCAAGCTAGAGCTCTGAAATTTTGGGAACCGTTCTTATTTGCCTAACAATGCAATATTTAGATATTTGCAACCAGTTTTAACTAATATTTTAATAATTTTTTTAATCAACTTTGCCCCCATATAAAAACGTTGGTTTTTATTTCAAATTATTTGTGTTTATATTAGTTTTTCTGCAGTATAAAATTTGAAGATTGCATTTAAATACTGCTGCATATATCTAGGATATTGGTAGCCAAATGACTTCTGTTCCGTGTATTAATATCAGTAACAAATGTACATAATATGTTTCACTTAGTGTTAAAGAGAATTAAGTCATAGAAATTATATTAAAATCCTATAAGATATTTAAAACATAATTCTAAATTGAAATAAGTGAAAAGCGTAGTTAGTTCCTGAAAAATTGTGACGATCATTTTAAAAGATATTGAATACGTCCAAATTCTTATGAAACCCATTTATTATTAGCCACCGTAAGGATACATATAAGCCGATTAATGACTATTTAATAAGTCTGACATAAATCAGATTTAATAACTTTTGATGTGTATGCTCTTCATTCTTGTAATATGAGATTCTAACATTTTATCTTTTATATGACATGTTAGTTGCTTAAGTAGTGAATAAATCAATTTATTTAATTATCTCAAAGTAATGATTTAGATATCATTAAATTAAATTCGAAAGCATTCGTTGGCATTTGGGTACAAAAGCTGTCTAAATGAATTAATGTTTCCGATTAATCGATTGCAGGAATTGAAAATAATTAACAAATCAAAGTCGAGTTTTCAAAGTGAATCATCAAATATAGTAAGAATTCTTAAAGTAAACACTAATAAGATATGTGAGG
Organism: Nephila pilipes; assembly: GCA_019974015.1. Lineage (NCBI taxonomy): Eukaryota > Metazoa > Arthropoda > Arachnida > Araneae > Nephilidae > Nephila > Nephila pilipes. The sequence continues at coordinate 13,529 of BMAW01129039.1, read as the reverse complement.
AATTCTTCAAAGAAACGAAAAGACAAAAAATCTCGTCATTTGGAAGGTTGATTAGACAAGGGGGAAAGATGATAAAGAATGGTCATCGATGTCAAATCTGAATCTGGGATAGCACTATTGTCGCATCATTGCATGTGCAAGCAAATAAGCTCCTTCAAAGAAATAATTTTTAAGAAATTCAGTGGCTCTTGTTGTATTATTTGGCACAATACATTGGGAAATAGAATATTTTCTTTCCAATGTTCACTGTTGTAAAATAAGGACTTTCACCACCGAGGAATTTTTAAATTTCGGTGTACAGACAGTTAGCCATAACTAAAATAATTTTTTTTTAAACGTGAACCTTTTTTAGAATTTTTTCTAAGCTTTTCTGTGTACTTAAAATATATTTCGTGTTAAACATTTGTACTTTATTATACATTTAATTATACATTAATTTTTAATATAGAATTTTAAATAATTGAAAAGGTCATTTAAATGTAAGATAATATTTAATATAATACTATTAAAATCAACCAAAACATTTAATGCATATAATGGTCCTGAGATTTACAGTAAATGTGTTTTGACATATGTTAGTTAATCTTAAAGTTTTGACAACGATTTAATTTTAAATAATCTATTTCGTTTCGTACAAGAGGATGATTGATTCTTTATTAATCGTTGCATTTAGAGGCAAGATGAGAGTATTGGCGACAGAATTCATAATTTCTAAATTCGATAAAGTTACAAAAAAAGACACACACTTGAGTAGGCAACACTTATTCCCCACTTCCCCACCTCACCAACAGTAATACGTGGAGCTTCGACAGAGTTAACTTTCATCAACCCTGGCACATGATGGGTTTTCAAATGTATGGGGGCTCGAAACTGAGACTCCACGGAACACAGCCACTAATTCGGGACCGTTATTACAAGGCTACAGCAGCTACAGGCTTATACTACATATTGAAACGAAGAAAAATTAGGGCAAATTAAGATTTCTTAAATTGCGTTGTATTTGCGATGAATTTAACTATAATTTATTTAAATAACACATTTAAAAGAATATATTTTTATAATTGTTCAAATTTCAGAAATTTATTAAGGGTTTTAAATTAGAAATTAGGACTAAATATATTAAATGAAGAGCACGTTTGTACAATTCATTATTTTTAAATTTCAAAAAAAAATTTACTTAAAATTTGAAACATATAAGAAAATAATTTTTAACTTTTGCTTAGAATATCTAATTATAATACCTAATTTCCTCTTAAAAGAAATAAATTATGTGATGTATCTTACGAAAGTTTATTGGCTTTAATTAACATTAAGAAAAAGAAAAAAAATATGTGAGGATTTTTTCAGAAACGTTCTGACAGATTTAGAGCTGAATAAATTTATTTTTATTAACTTTTCGTTGTTTAGGAATTCATTCTTTTCAATTCTGAAGAAACCATGTTATAAAAAATAGTGTAAATAAACTTCATTGAATGCGTTGAGGTGTGTATGCGGGGCAAAAGTAAGCAATTTTTGGAGTTTATTATCTGAACATAACATCCTGCCAAAATAAATTATATAAATCTAATTACGATATAGCGTATGTGAAGAAACTACATCAAGAAAACTCATTTACCAATTACTTAAGTGGTTTATTAACATAATTCTTTTGTATAAAATTAATTGCCCATTAAGAGAACGATGTACATTAAATTAACGTTTCATTATTTTCTGTTGAGCATGAGGTATTTAAGGATGATTCCATTTTTTCTATGAAGCCGGACTCATTTGCAAAATTTTAAAAACGTTTCTTTAGATAGGATTAAATTTATCAAAAAAAATTCCTTTAAATTATGGTGAAATTAATCCCTCAATATCACAATCAGGTGAATTTTTTCCGAATAATTAACACTAAGCTAACACGTCAAATCAATTTTAAATTCTTTAAGAGGATGATTGTGAAGGATTTCGTAATTTTAAATCACAGTCCATTGACTAGAAGGCTACTTGAGTTGGTACTCTATTCTCTTAACTTACACATAGATTCAGCTGCTCTATCCCCGAGAATGTTACGTCGGCTAACATACTCAAACACGTGACTGTGTGTATATGTGACATTGTATAGCATATAAATTAATATATAAAAGTAATACCATAATTATTGAAAGAAATAAACATATTTAGATAAAGTAGTAATTATTAAATGAATTCTTATCTCTTATAAAAAATTATTCAGTAATAAAAGCAAAAATCATAAGAATAAGCAAATAAAATAGCAAAATAGTTTTTTTTTGAGATTAGAAATTATAGAGGAAAAGAAGACTTAAAAAGGGTTCTATGATATTTTAAATTTCTGCTTCAATGAAATGTATGGTTGAACAATATCTTTGGAATCCATCAAATCCTATTCAATATTACTTCATACTAATAATTGGTACAGACTGTAAATGTAAGAAAAGAGTGACAGAGAATACAGAAAATGATGTGATATAAGACTTCTAAAGATAACAATTAAATATATATACTAAAATAACTTTCAATCAAACTGTGATCGAATAATAATTAGCATTGGTGATAGAAATATTGAAGGAGTTCGATAACAAGGCATTGCACTGTAATTTAACACAAATATGACGTCAAATAAATTTCCATCCAATACTAAGCATATAATTAGAAAACCACTATTGTAATATTACGCAAAGTGAAAATTACAAAAATTCTAAAACACTTATTAAAATATAATTATTTCAATTAAAATCTTATTAGATATATATTATTATACATAATAATTATTATTATTATCAAACAAAGAGGAAACTCGTATTGCTATCTGTTGGAAAAAATTGGAATAACAAATATATTAGGCTCAAAAATTATTATTTTTATTTTTAGTATCTCTCAGGTTTGAACCCTCTTTCACCATACATCACTAAATATTGGAATGCCTTTTTGCTAGTTCCTACCTTATTTCACCTCTTATCTACATATTCGCTCGGTATTGAGCCAATTAGACATTGATTCATTATATGAATTTCATAGAGATAGTATTTTGCTCCAATAAAAATACTTACTAAACATATTTCGAAAATCTGGAATCATATTTCAATTATTTCATGTCTTCAATGTCTTTTTCTTATGATATATATATTTGAATATTCAATTTCTTTATTGTAAGAATATCGCAATAAAATAAAGTAACTAAAGCTTATCAGTGCAAGCACATAAATAATATCCTCATTAAGAGGGAAGAATTATATTTCACAATATACGTAGTTATATCGGTAATCTCTTTTTTGCCAAACATGAAAAAAATACCCAGTTTTAAATAGAAATTTATCAAAACCGCCTATTGATTTCTCGGTAAGTAGTCGTGGTGGAGAAAACGCAAAGGCACTTCATCTCAGTGATTGTTTTGATGACCAGGTCACATGCATATTCTGAGTACAACTGGAGATTTATCGAGTTCCTTTCGTCTCATAGAAAGGGAAAGAGAGAACAGATGAGAGTCGTAATTATCGAAAATAAGTTAGGTAAAAGGAAGTCTTAATTCAAATCCTATTTATTCCTTCTACTGTATTAGTTGCCAGTAACAAGCAATTGACCTCATCCTACAAGGTCTGTCCATAAAAAAGAGTATTCAGTTTCTTAAAAATCGAAAATGAAAGAGATATTTTAAAAATTTTACAAATTCATGTGCGTATATTAAACAATATCTTATGACGATACAATTCGTAAGCTTAGAGATGATTTTCCATACCTTTGTCGAAACCTTTACCTCCACCAATTTGGCCCAATGTGTATTGGCCCTCTGGACCTTTGAGAAGGCCGAAAACCATTTTCACACATTAATGACCCCATGAGGTAACAATATGAAACTAAGAGCGGGATAAGGTCTGTGAGAGAAGTGTTTGATTATGTTCAAACCTAATGAGACTAAGAGTTGGTTTCTGGGGTTACCTATGCCATGCAAGAAATACACTCCTTTTGTTCACATTCCATTTCTTATGTTCTTTATCTTTCTCCTTAATGTCATTTCTCCTTTTTCAGTAATTCTTATTAACTGGAGCAATTAATTCTTTTCAAATGGAGCAATTAATTCTTTTCAAATGGAGCAAACGTTCAATGAGAAGAAACTTTTTACGATCCCAAAAGACAAAGATATTTATTTTTCGTGTCGAAACAAACGTTCTGATTTTTTTCTGCAAATTTTATACTCACGACACTGAACTTGAACACATTAGAATAGCTCGTGACATCATCCCTATGACCGTTTCTATTTCGTTAAAAGTACGGAACAACGCGTATCTCTTTGTGAGGAGGATCCGGATTATTATCCTTGGCTCACAGCTGGTGAGACTTGGAATCCAGGCACTAATTTCAATTCGACACATCTACAATACTCTTCTACTGAAGACTCTACTAATGACTGAAATAAAGCAGCAGGATTTATCACTCCAAATATTGATAATCTTTACAATTGATTCAAATTGGTTAAAAATTCGCTTTGAGAGTTAGAGGCTCTGTACTTTTTCCTTCTGGACACTTCTGCTATTCCTGGATCTACATCTGTAACAGAGAAAGAGAGACAAAAAGTAAATGTCTTAATTAACTCCATATAATCGATTAATTTTAGAAATAGAAATCTCTGATGCATATTCTTTAAAAGTGATGGTTAGAATTTCTTGGGAATTAACGAAATTCTTCAGAGTACACTATTCAGGAAAGTTAGAATTTACAAGATCAACTTTGTGCAACAGTACCTTTATTATCCTCTGTTTAATTATGGCATAATACACAAATTTGATAATTTGATTTAAATTCGAAAAGTTGAGAAAAATGACAGTTATTGTTTAAGATGGTTTTTATAATTACGTTTTTAATTAATTTGCTGTCTTAATTGAAATAAGATACAATGCATTCCCTTCGAAATCATTCGCATTTAGAAAACTTGTAGTGATTGATAAAGACCCAAAACTTACAGTCTTTTAAATCTTGTAATTAAATTTGTGGTCATGATATTAATTTAGAACTAAAACATCAAAAACAGTAAACCTTTTAACTGCATATACACACTGTAATAATTATTTTCAAATAATTAAGAAAACTGCGCAACAGATTTTATTAGCAGTTACGTAAAAGTTAAAGATACACTTCCTATAATTGATAGGGAAATTATCTGTAAATAATGTATTATTGAGAAAACGAAAATTCATGAAAAATCTATATTAGAAGAAATAGTTACCTTTTTATGGAACAAAAAGTAATTTCTAAACTGTTGTAATAAAAACCAATAAATATGCCCGTTTTTCTACTTTTCTGCTTCTATCTTAAATTAAACATTCATCTTGAAGATTCATTAGGTAATACCTTAATTCTTCTCGTAGTATGGTGGTATTGAATGAATCATATTGTGATAGGCAGAATTAAGAGATTATATTAAAATACCGAAAATTAGACGTAAATATAATTAGATTCCTGCTGGCAATTAGCGTTTAACCACTATATTTAAATTTTAAACTAATACTTTTCTATCATATATCTAGCACGTGTAATACATCTAGCTTAATTTCAAATCAAAATTTTGTCACACAGTGTGGCAAATTAACAAAATTAATTAATGATTTAAATTCTTGTAATACATTTTAATTAGAATGTTAGATTCAAAGTATAGCAGAATAATTTATATTAATCAAAAAATGAATGTTCATTAGGAAAACAAAATATTGAAATTAATAGTATTGAAATTTATTTATTATTTTTTTTACTTAAAATTACAGGCTAAACTTTTCATTGTTATTTTTTTTCTTCTAAAATCACATTTAATGTTAAATCTTATTTGAGTGAGTTTACTGTTTTAATAAAAGGAAGTATTTGAGTTTTAAACAAATAAACTTTCTGTGATAATGTAGAGCAAACTAATTAAGAAAAATTTTCAGTCATTAAAATATTTTTTGAAGGAAAAAATTAAATTCATCTTCAAAGAATTATTTCGGTAGCTAGATAAAATAAAAAAGAAATCACGCTGAATAAAGAATTGAGTTATTTTAAAAAGGCCTTCATTTCTATGGAACTTAAAAATATTTTCAAAATTAAATATTTGATTATATATTTCAAAGATGGAAAAAAAATTCTCATTAAACTTTTTAAATAATTGTATTTTTATTTTTTTAACATCAAATACATTTCAAAATACTTCAATGCAGGTTCTTTGAAAATAAAAAAAGGTAGAAAAATATTGCTTTCCTATATAATATTTTTTATTTTGAATAAAAGGTAATAAATGAATATTATAAATTACTTACAACAATTATGCATTTTAGGTAAAAGGTTTTTAAATGTTTTTTTCGTTTAAATGGATCGTAACTGATTAAATTAAAATTTTTGAAAATATGGTTAGTAGGATAACTACACTTTTTTTTCATTAAATTATGTATTTATATGTAGTTATATAGTTGCTCAAATTCCATAGAGGAATTTATTTAAGCAAGAAATCTTTCTGAAGAAAAACATTTATGAGTTCTTATTTAAAATTAACTTTAGATAAGACAAAATTCAGCATTAGATTAAAGTATGTTTCATATATATATATAAAGAGAGAGAGATGGTATTTAAGTTTAAATTTTTTTTTAAAATACATTTGTTGTGTTTGTAGTTTACTATTTAAAAAGAAGCTCAAAAAAGGATGAATTATTTATAGAAATTAGGGAATTTTAATTCATTAACAATAGCCTGATATTGTTTTCGTTGATGGGCAAATTGGTGTAGCTGATAATTTTTCAAACTTTTATATCGGAAATGTTTTTGCATACATGTTTGCAAAAACATTTTGCATACATGTTTTGCATACATGTTTCATCAATACTGAGCTTTGTTTTCAAAATAAAAATACATGAAAAAATTTCTATTCAATTACTTATTGGATCGAAGTTTAATTTTTTTATTGGATTGACGTATAAAATTTGAATACTTTTCCAACTGATTGATATATTCTTTAAATATTGTAATCAGGAATCAGGAAATAACTGAAAATGTATAAAAGTATTCAAAATGTTAAAACAGGTATGAGGCCGACATTTTTTTCTGAAGATTTTCAAAATAATTTTTTAATTTAACTTCCTCCCTTTTTTGGAATTTTTCGGAGTCCAATGAGATTTTACTATTGATTTGTCATTATTACCCAACACAAAGAGGTCTTTGTAGTTAATCACGCAATATAATAACTTAAACATATTATATTATTTAATATTGGTAGGACGAAGTTGTTTCTTCACAAAACATAGTATTGAACAATTGTTATGATATATTTCTTTTTTTAGTGATACCAATATTGATAATAGGAACATGTTATGATTAGTTCCATTCAGTTTTCACATCTAAACGAATTTAGATTCTTTTAGAAAAAAAGATATTATGATGCCAAATTGAAAAATTTGTTTCCAAACGACATGCAGTACAGGTAGAGGTAAAATAAAAATCAAATTATTCACAATTTTTTTAGGAACTTTTCGTATCAAGAATCCAAGTGAAAATGATTCAAATCTTATGTAGTTTTCGAAATATGCTTTGAAGCCAAAAAGTAACGATACATTTGTTCTCCCAGAATGATAGTTTTAATAGATACTGATGCTGGTTAAATATATTATTTTAAAGTAGGGCATCGAGGACTATTACATTTCCGATGTTTTGAAGCAACCTGCACAAATTCGAGCTTTTCCGCAAATGTTTCTTTTATCCAGACACGAAACTTTTATCCCTTTCATGCAACGTAATCTATTCAAAACTCCTTTTCTTGCATTTTCAATTTTTTTTTCATATCAACCCTTACTTTTTTTGAGCGAAGAAAAGATAGAAAAAGAACACTACGCATTTTTATTACGTACGTTTTTGCTGGAAACTTCGAACAATTTGTAGAACTCTAGTGCGATAAGAAAAAAGGAAGGGTAAAAAATGACTGAAGGAAAAAGAATATCACCGTCGAGAGAAAAAGATTCTTAAGACTTTCACAATATTTGGTCTCGTATATGGGTAGAAACTCTTATTCGTTTTTGAAATATCGTCTCTTTAATGAAACTTGATATTTAACTGAATCTGATTATTATCTTCCAGACTGTGACATAAAGATATTTTTTTAAGTAACTTAGATAAGCTTTACAGTTGAAAAGTATTTGAACTAGTAAAATGATATATGGATATTTTCTAGGGCATCTAGCCTTATTCTGAATAAATTAAAATTCCTTAAAAATCTTAGGAAGTCACACCTATACATAACAAAGATAGAACTAAATTAAATATTTTATTCAATTAAATAATGTTACAGAATGTTAGGTTCAGAAGTATAACAAACCTCAATAACCCCAAGTTTAACAAGACAATATAAAAACTAAATAGAGATTGAATTTTGAAGATTTGATTTTGAGTTATAGCTCCTAGAAGCAACACGAGAAATATTGGCAACAAACATTATAATTTTGAACCTCAGTAAAGGGACGATACTCGATTAAATATTTTCTCTTTTCCAATAAATGTTTTAGTATGAACATAAAATATATATACCGATCTACATGACATCAATAATAGTAAGCAAAATAATGGGCACCACTGCTATCACGGTGGTATTATTTCATTTTAGCTCTACGCCATCTGATAAAGCTAAGCGCTGTTAGAATAACCTCATAGAAAAGAAAAGAATATGTTTCAGTGCAGACGTAAACGTGTCAAAATATTGAATAATGTGGAAGAATTGGAATTTTAAAATATTGTAATATTTGGGAAAAATTATTGAAAATTTCAGCAGTCGTTAATTTTAAAATAATGCCTTTTCTACTGAAATGCTCATTTTATGTATTTTTAAATAGGGTTATTATAAACATTTTCTTATAAATATCTAATGAGGGCAAATTTAATTTAAGCTCAATTTTCGTCAAGTCTTGAATCTTGTGACTTTTATCTCCAAACTTCTCGGCCTCTGTAATATGTGCAGAAACACTTTCATGTACTTTCAGTTTTTCTGATTATGAGAAATGTTATTAATTATCTTCTCCTACTTTACGTGCATATAAATCTAGTTTTGATTTCAACGATTTTAAGCAGGAGTAGCAATCTCAGTTCTAGAGTGATTTTTCTAGCTCTTGTCGAGCCATGAAAAAAACTCCTTGTAGACCGCTTTTTGCCCTCTCCTGTAATAAAAAAAACAGTTCATATTATCTGGAGAAATGAGTTTCTATTCTCCATATTTGTGGAGTTTCTATTCTCCACATTTGACACAAAAAATAATGAAAAAAAAGGAAGAACGAAAGGAAAGAAACAGAAAAGATAAAAATTATTACCGAGGTAGGCGAATAAATTTCAATGTGTTTATGATAATTTTTATCCGCGGAAACTATGGAACAAAATGATCATAAAATGTACTCCATGCCGTTTATTCTTCTTCGACGGAAATTTTCTGTGATTTAGAATCTCGATAACTTTTGCGCACTCTTGACTTCTCATCTATTTTTGGAGATCGATTTGCTTTCGTGAAGGCGATGATTCGTGGGGAGGTTTCCAGAGCACTTTGGTTATTGGAACACATAATGACGCTGATCACGTTTTCACTGAATAAAGAAGAAACAAAGGAATACGTATTCTAATGTTCCCTACATTTTGAAAATAAAAAAGCTTTCAGTTGTTCTTAAAAGCTTTTAGAGGAGAAAATTCTCCAGTTATAATTTTTTTTTTATCAAAATTACGTTTTATACGATTAGTGGCTCCTCATTATTCGAATCTACAAGCATCGTCAAATATAATTAAGAAGTAAATACTATCATAAACCCAATTGAAGAATTGTTAGAAAAAGAAACAATAATAATTTATTAACTATATTCGGAGATTATGCAAGAATCTTTCACAACTCGTTTGAATCCTGGTTCAGAAATAAGCGATAGAATTCTTACCTGCCAGGTACATTGCTTCGTGTGTGGTACTTCTCGAATGCTGGGATTTCCACCACAGTGACTACTTATTCGAACCGATAGTCACATCTAACCCATTTTATTCATCGCCAATCCATTAAAGCAATTTTCTCCAATTTCTACTTTATATAGATCTACCAGTTCCTCGTTATCCTATGTTCGTTCTGTTTCTTTCAAGTATATTTGTTTGTATATCACTATCCTTAATGCAATTCATTGCTCTCTTTATTTTCATCTAATCTGCGCATTCACGTTTCATTTGGTTGGAAAGTTCTAAATTTTATGCAAATAAAATCACTAGAAGCCTCAATGTTTAATGAAGAGTAAACTGCGAATAGCTCAGCATTTTTATTTTTGCGTTTAGGGGAATTATAGTCGTCTACTTCTTTACATGTTCTATTCAGAAATCTTGCTTAGTTGAATTTCACTGTATTCAAGCTGTAAATAAGAAGCGATAAATAATTTCAAGAATTATTTATTATTCACGTCCCTTATAGAAGCAATACGAGAGCTATTAAAATTAAATTCACGTTTTTCAACCAGGATCAATTAACGAATCGGGAAGTTCGAAATTATTTGGGGAAAAGGATGGAAACGTTATTAGCAAAAGGTAATGTGATGCATAAGTATAATTTACTAGAAATTAAAATTAAATATATTCCCTTACGGAAGTCTAAAATGTAAATGATGCGTTGATTGATCGGAAGGTTAGAGTCCTGAGTCGACTAAAAGCCGACTTCGTGTTAGTCGGAATTTATCCTTAGTTGCATTCCATTGCTAATAGAATAGAGTTCCATTGCCTCATGTTAATGAGACTAAACTTTAAGTATTAATAAACACATCTGTTAAGAAAATTAAGAAAGTAAAACAAAATGAAAAAAGAAAAACCATAATCCCAGTAATTATTTTCAAATACTAATGCAAGACACGAGCTCCAATTAATATAAAAATATATTGGCATGTAAATTATTTAGTTTATATAACTTTCGATTTTTGTGAGTTAATTTTTGACATTTAGTTTTAAATGATAAATATATTCGTTCGTAATTTTCAAACAAATATCGAATAATATTCAATTAAACATCTGTTCACTTCACATAAGAAGATATCTTCTATTTATATTTAAACAAGTTTTCTAACTTGAATTTACAGTTTTTTGATCATTTTTTCCCTCATCATATCATTCTTTTAGGTTTAGTGGATTTCAGGTGGCAGAGAAGAATATGGACTTATGCCAAAGTTGGACTAAAAAGAGTAAGAAATATGGAAATATTTTAATACCGCAGATGATAAAATCACATTCATTTATTATACAGTAGTTGTGTCCTTTCGAAAATATGTTTTATCTATTGTAATGATTTTAATTCTTTTAGGAAACATTTATCTCGATTATTTTCAAACTTGCATATAATAGAAGGATTGTATTTTTTTTAAACTGGGATCGAGCTGCTAAGCAACCAAACGATTGTTAGGAAGTGGGGATGCTCAGTAGGAGGCTGCTCATCTCTTTAACCTTAACATCTGCTATTACCGACACCAACCTATGATTTTAAACTGCTGAGTTGAAGACATATAATCATATATAGTACAATTGATGATCCCGCAAAATGCGAATTGCGTAGTTTTTTTTTCGCTTTCTTCCAGAAGGAAGTAATAATGCAGTCGAATTTTTTTGAAAAGTTACCCGAGTATACAAGAACACTTTAAGAGTGATGATGTTGCGCGTAAATGACGTAGATAATTTAAAAACGGGTGAACCAACGTTCACGATGAAGGGGATAAGAATGCTAGAGTGTCCAACCTGCAACCGCAGGAAAGTTATGACTAAGGTATTTCGGAACCAAAAGTGCACCTTGCTTGTTAAGTTTATGAAACCGGGGACGGTGATCAATGCAGCTCTCACTGCCAGGCTGTACGAGGACAGCGATGAGCTATTTAAACCAAAAAGAGGAATGAAGGTTCGAAAATAACTGTATCTCTCATCACTGGTGGCAATTTTCCTGCAAGATGTGGAACAGAAAGTTTGTCAACCAATATGAGAAATGCATGAATCTTCACGATATTTATGTTAAAAAGTAACCATGCTTATAGATAGCTTTTGGAACAAATTCATTTTGTTCTGTACTCTACCTTTATGGCTTATAAGATGTTATAAAGAAAATGGGATAATTTAATTATTCTCTTTTAAGTTCCTATATAACATTAAGAAATTTGAACTAAGCAATAATACGTGATTCTCTCTGAGAAGAATAATTGTTATTTGTTTAAGATATCACTTACTAAATTCTGTAAAAAAAATCAATGATCGTTTGAGTCAATGATCTAAAGGAGAGAGTACGCGAATAGCAAGGTAAAACACTATTACTTAAATGACATAGAAATTTAGTACTACTAAAACTAGAAAAATTAAAAGTTAAAACTTATATAATATTGATTTGGCTTACCTGAAAATTAAGGGATGATGAACGTGGGTTTCTATGAAGAGTTTATGAGATTTCATTTTGTTACATGGGTCAAACGCGAAATAAATTCGCAATGAAATTTGAGAGTATGAGTTCTTTAAATGTGTGTGCATGTGATGAGCTTCACCGACAAGATATGCTAAGTGTATCTGTGAGTATCTGTCAGCTGTGTGAGTGAGAGTATATCCATCTGTCTGTCAAAGGTTGGTGTTTGTCTCACTTTATATGAGACGCTGGGAGTTGCGAAAGGTCTCCAGATAGGAAAACTAAGCATTCTTCTTTCTGTGTGGGATGACTACTTTAGAAAGACTAATTTTACAAAGACCCCACGCGAATCTTTCAAAAGTGAGATCAAGACCGATTATGCGTAGATCACCCCAAACTGGTAGTCGCTTATGTATAATTATGAGGAATCATATATCAATATTAATATAGGTGTACGAATGGAATTACGTATACCTGTATTTTAACAATACGAATAAAGTACCCATACGCATTGCTGAATTTTTCCACTCTGTTTACCAATGAGGTAAGTAAATCGATTTAAAACATGTCATTTTAAAGATTTTTTTCTAAAAAAAAATTATGAACGTGTTTGGGGTTTATAATAATAAAACTTTAAGAATGTGATATGCCTAAGGTGAGATGTTTAACAAGATTTTATTTGTCAATCCTACATTTGAATATTATTATGTACTCCTACTTGAGGTGATGTACTGTGATACTTAATTTCAATGTATCCGTGTATTTAACAAACGCATTTATCTCTGCATGTTTGTGGAGTATTTTTGTTACCTGACCCTAATGTGAATTTAAGTACTAATCTAATCACAATTCTAAAGACTTTAACTTACTTCTAAGCATAGATACATCAAATAAAATAATCACTCAGTATCAATTCGCTATTTCAGTTAAAAGTATTCATCAAAGTGTTGCTTAGTTATATTTAAAGAAAAAGGAATACTCTTTACTAGTTCACTTTCCCTCTGCGTTCTAATTTATAGCTTCAACCATTACGTAATTCGTATCCAGATAAACGGTTCCAATGTAATGAATAAATTCATAATCGAGTATCTTCGATCAGTCTGCGTCGAGTCCTAGCTCCTTTTTGATCACTTAGACATCTAAGTAGCTCTCG
>BMAW01129033.1:940632-996650 GCA_019974015.1 Nephila pilipes | reverse complement strand
ATTGATTGCTCATTAACATCACACTTAGAAGCAACTCGAGGGCTAAGGTGATGAACTTCGTCATTTTGAGTCCGGTCAAATAACGAGGAAAAACCCTGAGCTGGTACTTCCCTCTCCATACTTCCACACCCCACCAACTGGAGAACTTGGAGCTCAACAGATTTAACGCGTATCATCCCCGCTACATGGAGTTTCTTTCGTGGCAGCAGGACTCAAACCCACGACTCGATGAAACAACGTCAGCCGTGAGTTTACAACCGAGGCCCACCCACGTTTTCTATTTTCGTAGAATAGAAAAAAAAGACAAACTAAAAACATAGTATAAATCTTTTTTCCACTATATTTTTTAATAATAAATTTTTTTAATTCTATCTCTCACTCTCTGTTAGAAAAATTTAGCGTAGAATATGATAGGACGCTTGACAATTCAGGGGTATTCAAAGTGTTGTAGTTAAATAGCTAGGCCAATGGAAAAAAAATGTTAAATGATACTGATTCGTGGTTATATTAAAACCATTGGATCGCTTCACTTCCTAAGCGTTCTAAGAAGGTAGCTAAATACAGTTTGAAAACATCGAAACTATAAATACAACTTCGTTTTGAAAATCAATTTCTTTTTATTGGTCTCTCACATATAAGTTCATATTTTACAAATATTTGTTTAAGTATGAATCAAGATCATTAGGCTAGGGATCATTCAAGGGCGGAATCAAGGGTGAAGGTATTAGTCAGTAAATTTAAAACAATAACTTTTTGTATCAACTTTATAAGAAATTATATCATAGAAACGGAATACTAACACATCAATCAATAACTCCCGAGACTAACCCAGAGATGGCGCTCGTAGTAAACCAGTAACCAGGTCTTTCTAGAGTACTAACCTTTGCTTGAAACGTGTCAAAATTTTAAGTCGATCGGACCAGAAACAGCTGAGTTATCGAGGTTGGAGTAAAGTCGTTTTGTAGTTTGTTTAAAAAATGGAAAAAACCGAGTTTCGTGTTCTGATAAAACATTGTTTTTTAATGGGTAAAAACACCGTGCAAGCGAAACAATGGATTGAAAAATGTTACCCGGACTCTTGTCCATCAAAAGCAACGATTTGTCGGTGGTTTGCCGAGTTTAAACGTGGTCGTACCGACACAAATGACGCGGACGCTCGGGTAGACCTGTGGAAGCCGTTACACCGGAAAATGTGAGTGAAGTGACAAAAATTATAATGAAAGATCGTAAAGTGAAGCTCCGTGAGATGAAAAGGTTTTGTTAGTGAAGTGAAAAAGCAAGTGGGTGCGATTGCTTTGATGGAACAAAAACAGCAACGAGTCGATGATCTCGAAAGCTGTTTATTCTATTTACTCGCAACAAAAGATTTCTATGAAAAATTTTTTTTGAAAAAAAAAAAAAAAGATTTGGAAAAGCGTTGAACGTGTATCTACCCTGAGTGATTAACAAAAGGTGTTATGTTGATGAATAAAAAAAATTTTGCAAAAAAAATGTTGTTTTCAATGTTAGTCTCGGGTGTTATTGATTGATGTGTTATACATATATGTGAAACAGTTTGGTTGATTAATTTCACTTATTTTATGGCATAAAGCCATCAGTGTCAGAACTGCGCCTAGCAGCTGTTTTATAGAGATATTTTTTTAAAGAAACTTATATAATAGAAGGTGTTTGGTTCTGTAATTAGTCAAGGGATCTTTCAACAACAACGTATTACTAAAGTTAAAAAGGTATATTTTTAAGACGATGCGAACTGAATCCTAAAATTTTTACATTTAAGCTGAAAGATTTAGTAGATCAGGCATCTTCAACCTGGGTTCCCTGGAATTTTGACAGGAGTTTGCAAGATATCCCTATTTTCTTAACCAAATCACCAAAATTTTAGTAAAACTTCAATTTTTATAAAAGATATAATTCTTAAGGCCATTTTGCTAATTAAATTAAATATAAATAAATATTTTATAGATAAAATAAAATTTTAAATTTCGTAAAAGTCAAGTGTATCAAACACATTAATTGAGACGCAATAGGTCATTCTTTGGCTCAGGTGAAGAATATCCCACTTATTTGACCATTTATTCCACTATTTTCAAGGTATAAAGTAAAATTGATGCCACTCTTTTAAAATTGAAATTTTAGTCAGATTGCGTTTTGAAAGATAATATTGAATGTTTTCCTAATGTGTAATAATATTTTCGGCGATAACGCTAAAGTGCCTATAAAAATGTAAAAATTAGTTTGGTCAAACATTTATCAAACCTACAAAAAACGTAATTGGAATATTTTTCCGTTCAAAAAAAATTATCTAGGTTCCAAAATCTTTCTCAAGACTGTTTGACTCTTCAAACTCCTAACAAATGAAAAAGAACAACAAATTGAATATCGACCGAACATTGAAACTAAATTTTAATCAAGTTGATATTATGAATTTTTTTGGATTGACACTAGAAAAGTGTATCCTGAAATTGCTAAAAGATCATTGAAACATCTAATGTCATATGTTTCAACCTATGTATGCGAAAAATCTTTCTCTCAAAATACAGAAACAGATTAGATGCTGAAGATGACATTAGTTGCAGATTTCAACAATTATTCAAGTCGTAAAAATACGTTGCAATAATAAGCAATCACAACCAAATCATTAAAAAAATTTCTTTTTATTAATTTGTTATGATTCGAAATATTGTTGCTTTTGCTTATTATTCATAAAATACATTTTAGAAAACAAAAGTAAGCCCATTATAGTTAATCTTACCATTCACTATCGTCCAAGGACGTTTCTATTGTGATACAATAGAAATGCAATGATAATTTTGTAAATCTGAGTTGGATAAAGCTTTGGTATTCTATTTTTTCTTCTCTTTGATCAAGAGGTTCCTTCAAGAAAATTGTAAGCTTTAAGTGTTGACCAAACTGTAAAAGGGGGAATAATCCCTGGACCTATAGAGTTCCGTGTCTTTAAAAAAATCTTAACATGGTTTATTAATTTGAAATGTAAAAGACATCAACCCTCATATATAGAGACTAAACTATCTAATTTTATTAGTTAGATATGAAATCAAATAAACTAATTTGATTTTTTCTGTAATTTGCTATATCATTTCAAATACCACCAATTTCCATTTGTTCAATTATTTTATATGGATAATAATCTATGAGAAAAATTTGAGGAAGAGTTTGCTATCATGAGATTAAAATATAAAGTTACTAAAAAAGCTGTTTTTATAAAGATTAGAGTAATTCACTAAAAACATAAAAACAGTACTGAAATTCTGTTGCAGATAAAAAAAAAAGATGACGTATTGCATCGTAGATAAGTATGAAGAAGATAAATATGTGAAGCGTCGGACACCCAATATTACGCACGTTGCAATCCTTATCAGGTAAAAGAAGATAAACATTAGAAAAACCTTTAACACCTTACAAAAATATTAACGCGTTGAACTCAAATTTCTTTTTGACTATCAAGACATTAATATACCAATAAATAATTTAACGATAGGTAACAGTTGCAAAAATAATACATTCTATGATTCATAAAACTTTATTTTAAGTTTAAAATTAACAATTGCCATCGAAAATTAACAATTTTCAAGAAGAAACTGTATTTGAAAACAGATGGCCTTATTAAGGTAAATTATTGTTACCATTGGGTGTTACCATCTGATAAAAGAAGTCGAATCAAATTTGACGTCGATTCATAAATTAGTTTTCATTTGGTTGCCAGTTGCTGACAAATCAAATTTTGATTATTGCCGCGTCGAGCCGTCGATGTCATTTTGTGTCGATTTGTCACCTTCGATGACAAATGAATTCATTCTAAAGCACCAAAAATCAGGCAAAACCAAAAATTTGGGTTGTTTCAATTTAATTTTTTCCAAAAAAAAATACGAAGAGGAGACTTAGACAGCCGTTTAGTGAGCCATGATGCTTTCTAAAAACAAACTATTTTCGATGCTACGAGCACCATCTCTTGGAATTTCTAGGAACTTATTGAATGATCCTTGTATGAAATTTAATTTGTATAAGCGATTGGTGTCTTATGAGGATAATATGTTTCTATAATTGTTAAGAGTTGAATAACACTCGTTCACGAAAAGAATTTTTTAACAAAATGATTCTCATACAGTTTAAGTTTCAGATTGGCCTTCAAAAATAGTTTTCTGAGTAAAGGCTTTTACTTACTCCAGAGTAGGCCATGACCTTCGTGTGGTTGAAATCTCCATTTGTTTTATCGACAGCGCTATTCACCAGATGCCAGAGGATTGGACCTAGGGGCATAATTTTTATATAGTGATAATTACGAAGCAACAAAGTTTATATTTACAGTGATAATTACGATGACACGTTACAAAGCACACCTATAATAGCAATATCACCCTTCTAATAACTCATTTGTTAGTTGAAATTATAATCACCCAGTAATTTGCAGTTTATACAGATTGACCACCACAAGAAGAAATTTAGATTCACTCATATCACATGACACCAGACTTTCCTACTATTCTTAATTTTGCTAGTTTGGAATAATTTTTTGGCTGAGTAGGTCGCCTCATTGTACCGTTAAACACGCTCTAACCAGAAAGCTAACTGTCATTCTTCTCAACAATTCTTTAAGAGAAAAAGAAAAACATCAAACTGAGGCAAGGTATTATAAATTTTACCACTGACAGCTGTGACAAGGTTCTCGGTTGCTCCTTACGATGAAATGGACTTACCCATGAAAAACGCCGATACAAGGCTCTTCTCGTTGTATCGAGGTGAATAAGTAAATGATAAGTTTTTGAATAAATATCATACGTAGAATGCGTTAACTTGCTTTTAATATCAAACAAATACTAATGCGCAATTTTTCTTTTACCTTGTAACGCCTTCACCTCATTATTTAAATCTACAGACATCTTAAAGCTTAATTAAATATTCAATAAGATAACAATTCCAATTAAAAAGGCTTCGGAAAAAGCAATTATTGATCATTAGAATTCTTCACGGATTATGCAAGATCGCTCTTTCTCAAATATCTCTCAAGACGTCTGAATTCTGGCTTAAAGCAAAAAGTTTTAGCTTACTAATTCACTGGCTTCGAGTGAGAACTTTCCGAACACAGAGTGTTCGTGCGCGACTACTCGTACCACTTGCTCAAAGCAGGCGCCATTTCTGATCAACTTTAACTCACATTTCTTTTAACTCATCATAGATGAACTACAACAATTCATTATTATTTCTAACTTACAAATATCTACGGCTTCTCTGTATCATCTGTCCTCTTTATTCTTTTCAGGTCTATTTGATTTTATATCGCCATCTTTAATTAAATTCGTTACACTATTTATCTTCACCAAATTCGAGTAAATATATTTTATTTAAATGGAAAGTAATTTGAATTTTTGGTATAAAATTAGAAAGTAAACCCAGGTGTTAATTTAAGGGAAGGTTCACAAAAAAATAGCCCAGCCTTACAACCTTTGTCCTTACAAACCTTACAAAGGCAATTTTTAATTTGCATCGGATTTAGCCCATTCCTATTTCTTTTTAGATATAATTAATTATACGACTATATTTCACCACTTAAGATATCCTCAATATTTTGTTATAGTATTTATGACGGCCCGGTTTCGCTTCCAAAAAGGCTTTACGCACCACAGTTCAATAACAGTTTAAGCTGGAAATAGTTAATAAGTAAAATAAAACTGATTTTTATACACTCATTAAAATAATCTAGTAATCGGTTATCACGAATGTAAAGTGCAACTTTTCACGCGTCCTCACCAAGAGTATATCAGAATAATTTACAAATCTGAATAGTCTTAAAGGTGGGTCCGTGGGAAAAAGGATTCCAAAATCAATCTTAACAAACCGAATATCGTATAATTTTTCAACACTGAACAGCATAGATTAGTTATTATATTTTTCATAATTTAAATAATAAAGAACACACCCCAAAGTAAATAAAGAAGAACCTGAATAGTCTATGGCTTAATACTGAATTGTGAAAACAGTTTCTATCACCTACTCAATACGTCATCAATCAAGACCAATATATCAATCCATCATTTGCACTTCCTACGCATTGTTACATCACGTTAAACTAACTTTATAACTGTTATTGTATATGTTATTTACCATTTTTTAAAATAATCCATGAACTGTTACTGCTGTTATCTGTTTGGTTTCAAACGAGCTTATGATTGTGAGTGCATAGAAGAGGATTTCAAAACGCATATATTTCAAAATAATATATAGGCTTTTTATTTTCTTGTAATTTTTTTTTAAATTTTGCACAATATTTCATTTTTATTCATACTTACCACCCACAACTTTAAGAATTTTGGGATCGTTGAAATTAATTTTATAAGCGTAATCATTTAAACATTCCAGTTCCGTCCAATATTTCTGAACCCAATTAGGTATTGTGTGATTATAAGCTTTCTGGAAGAAAAATCAATATATATATATATATATATATGATCAAACACATAAAAGTCGATGTTTTTAATTAAAAAATAATTTCATTCTTATAAAAATGATACTATTAAAAAACGTTCTATAAATGGAAATACTTTAACTAATTCGCATTAAAATCTATCTTTAGTACTGTTTTCAATCTGTTTTGAAGAATTGAAAGCTAGGTTTTTCTATTTTTATGCATTGTGGTATTAGTTATTTGAAGTAATAACATTTCTTAAAAGAATTGATTTGGAGAATTGCTTAGAAGAGAGAAAAGAAAAATATCTCTTTAAAATCTAGACTTTTTTTCCTTCTTCGGAAGAGAATAACTCATTCATATAAATTATGTCAAGGTTAGTTTTTGAATTAAATCTATCTGAACAAATTTCCAATGTATATTGATATAATAGAACGAGATCATTTGCTAAATATAAATTATATGAATTTGCCAACTTTCGATACTTCAGGTTCGACATATTTCTTCCATTTCAGAAATTTTAAATAAATTTTCAATCAAATAAAAATGAAATCTTTCAAAAATCATTCCATTTATTTAAAGGAAATTTTTTGAAGTATTTACAGTAGAATACTTATTTACCAAGCGATACTTTAAGAAAATAAATCTTGCAACAAAAAATTTTCAACAGAAGTTATTTCGACTGTAGTACAACTTGCTATATTTTATACTTAAATTTTAGGAATTTTTGATAGTTTTTCAATATCAGTTTTAAAAAATATATTTATAGCATATATTTGCATGAAGTTTACTATATCCAGTTTTTCTTTACCTGAAAGTAGTTGCTTCAAAAAAAACAATAATTACTACAAATTGAAATTAAAAGAAATTCTCGTGCTTTACAAAGAGAAAAATCAGCGTAATTCCAAACCTCCGCATACAAGATTCTGTGCAGTGACACAACATCATTCCAGTTTTGAATAGAAATCCCACTGTTGAGGGACCAAAATTTCAACTGTTGCTGCAAAAGGAATTGACACTTTTAGCAGGTAATTAAAGATTAATTCTTAATTTTCTTAATTAAAATTAATTAAACCATAGAACATGAGTTAGCATTCACGGGTCAACATAAGATCTGGCTAGAAATTTATTTCAAGATGCTTTTAGCTTAATTAACAGCAATAAATGCAGGGTGTTTCGAAATTCGTGGTCAAAAATTTAAGGATATAAAAAAAAACATCTAAACAAGCCATTTTCGCCCTACAATACATAGGCAGAGAGCAAGTGGTTAACTCTAAACGGCGGTGTAATAGAAAAGATAAACCGCGAGTTTTTTTTACAATCGTCATTTCTACTGTGTATTTCATGTATTTCAGGAGGAATGGTGGCGTACAATATTCAGGAAAAGGAATTACATCCTGAAACTCACGGTAGATATGACGCTGTGTAAGAAGCTCGCGCCTTAGGCTTTCCATTACAGCACCGTCAAGTGGTTCACCTCTTGCTCTCTGTCTGTGCATTGTATAGTGAAAATTGTTTGATTAGATAATTTTTATCAACCTTTAAATTCCCCCCCCCCCCGTGCACTCAGGAACATTGAAAATAGCGTTCCAAGAAAGAAGCAAGCTATAATCACGAAATTTTGTAATGTAGTTGAATGATGTATGATAAGAAAATTATCCATGTTTGATGCAAATACGCATGACTACACACACCTTCTAGTGGCAATGCAATCAGGAAATGGATCATATATATTCTGGCCCACATACTGGATAACTTTATAAATGTGACGCTCACATTCCTATTCTAGGAGAACTTTAATAAGTGAAAAAGACATTTAGAACATTTAAAACAAGTTTGATACGGGCCTGATCCTCGGCATGAAAACCACAGGCTCGTCGACGCGCAGTGTAGCTCGCCTGGTCGATCGTTCGAAGTGAGTCGACAGAACATGTTGAAAGTATTGGATACGAGATGTTACCCACACGTGGAAAACCGAGCCTGGACCAACCAGAAAGACGACGAGGGGGAGAGGATCGAGCATAAAGTGCTCGTGGACCCCACAGTGACTCATACCATGATACAATCGGATGGAGGACTGCCAATGGTTCCACAAACCATTTCCACATGTCTGCGGAAGCGTATATACAATTAAAGTGTACTTTTTGTATACTGCATTTAACAACGAAACATGGGTGACTCTGACTACAGTGTTGCCAAGCCAGAGGAACGTGAAATGTCACAGATTAGAAAAACGTTTTTTAGTGGTTAATCGTGATTCGTTTTGGGGACAGATGATAACAACGTGTGGGTGAGGGAGACACCCTGATGTTCGGTACAATTCCACCCAAAATATTGCGCGATACACAGCCCGCACAGCAGACATAATGGTCTGGGGAACCATAGCTTATGATAGCCGGTCCACTCTAATTGTGGTATGTGGAACCTTAACGGGCCTGCGTTATGTTGAGGACGTTCTTCGACTTCGCATGGGACATTTCCTTAGTGGTCTTCTGGGGCCAATTTTTCTCCAAGTTAATGCTCGTCTGCGTACATCTAGATCAGCTCAAGCTTTCTAGGTCCTGTTCAGACTCTTCCATGACCTTCTCGCTCCCCAGATTGGTCCCTTATGGATATTGAGGGATCAGATTAAACGCCAGATGCTGCTATGTCACTCTGTAGATGATGTGGCGATGGCTGGTCAAGATGTGTGGGTCCGTCATCCTCAGGACAACATCCAACATCTAATGAAGTTAATTCCGGTCCATGCTGCAGCATGTATTTCAGCAGGTGGTTTGAAGTGCTATTGAAGTTTTTCTATGTTTGTCTAATAGTACACACTGTATTTGTTTGTCTTGATTTTGAGTTCAAGTGGATCCTTCATCTGTATCATTATGTTTATTTAGGGAACCAGGACATTCAAGGAATTATGGAACTTTAAATCTAAGACTCCTTATCTGGAACATTAATCTTGTCCCCTTATGATGTATATCTTTGCAAATTATTAAAAGAGATTAGATCTTTTGAGTTCCTAATAATGATATCTTATTCTCTCTATCGTACTATAAAGTAATTTTTTCACCATAAAGAATTTTTTCCACTCTTATTTGAATATGGATATGTTTTGAGAGACATATATTTGAATTTAGGTACCATTTTCAAAAATAACATTCCATGAATATACAAAATATTTTTCTCGTCTTATAGAAAACTACAGAAAATAAATTGAACCTATTTTTTGATGATAATGTATACTTTTTTTGAAAAAATGATAGAACTTCATAATTTTGTAAATTTAATTTGTTTTGTCCTTTTTCATATACTAAATTATTTCTTAAAAATTAGGTATTATTTAGAGGAAACATATTTTAGTTCCACTATATGCCTAAGTATTTTATATAGATGCATAAGAAATATGGAACCATATATTGCGTAATAGTTTTCTTTAAAATGGTACCTAATTGCAAATATATCTCTCAAAACATGTCCATATTAAAATGAGAGTGGAAAAAAATCTTTAAGACGAAAAAATTACTTTTATAGTTCGAAAGAAAGGTACAATATCATTATTGGGAACAAAAAAAATCTAAGCTCTATTAACGATTTGGAAAGATATATATCACAAAAACAAGGAGTCTTAGATTTAATATTCCAGAATTCTTCGAAAGTCCTGGTACCCTTAGATTTCATTTCAATCCGAAGCTCCTTTCTTGATGCTTTATTTTCTATGTTTCTGAGTGTATCTCGCAAATTTGATCTTTCGTTTCAAGCTTAATAAAATTAAGTAATTTATAAGAAAAATTATTGAGTAGTCTAAAGCATTATAACAAACACATCTGTGAAAAGTATTTTTTGAAATTCCAACCTAAATCTCCTTTCTGTGAAGTTTTCTTTAGTCATTTAATGTATTAAGAAAATAAAATAATTAACACATAAGTTGCATTTTTATGAGTTAAATATGATCAGTCAATGAATTAGAAATAACATTTTGTTGGTTTATGTTCCGATTAAGTAGAAAAATATGCTTTTTATTTCGTACATCTACACTGTCCAGGTAATTACATTAATGCGACTCCTGCATACTTGAGACATTGGTGCGAAATAACTAAACACAGAAGGCACTTGGGAGCACTAGCTGTGGAGAATATATAAAGGATACAGGAGAGAAGTGGGAAACATTGTAATCGTTGGATTTAGGCAGAAACAAAGAGATCATCCAATTTCCAAAAGGGTATGATCATTGATTTCCAGGTCAAGGGGAAAACATTTCTGAAATGGCTTATTTTGTGAACTCTTCTCCTGTCGTAAAAGTACATTACTCATGGTAATCCGACGCTGATGATCCCATCTTCTAATTTTAGTTTTTTGTTAAGAACGCGATGCCAAGGAAACGATTCCTAGCTGTTCTGGTGCTCTTTTTCAGAGTTTGGAGAAAAAAAGTGGACACATGAATCATATGAATCATCAGATTTAATTAAGTTACTGTGTTACGAGACTAGACTAAAAACTTCGCTGCTCACCAAGACAGTTTTCGGCTCTTGGCGCTTCTATGAAAAATTAGTAAAACCTTTACAGAGGAGCAATCAGTGTCAGAACATGTCGCACTTACGGACTCAGAGAAAAATAAGCGTTCCGAGCTTCTCTTACCTTTGTTGCTCACCACATTTTATGCAATTACATTCACAAATTATACCACCTCTCACCAATTTATACGAATACTGAAGAATGAATCGTTACCATTTGAAAGAAATGAAACAGAATGGATGAAATACGTGGCACAGTCTCCTGTGATCTGAACCAGCAGTCGTTGCCCTTCTCTTCACCACTGTTAAAGGTATTTTGCTCATTTATCTTTTCATTATAAAATAATAAAAATAAATCAGGATCCTAAATTCAATAAATTAATATTTTACCAGACAAATATCTTTTTGCTTATTCGTGGGAGCTAGTTTCAATTCTTGACAATTATCTAATTCTCGTATGTTTAACAATACGATCACGTATATAAAATTGCTGCTTTGCCTTAATATGTTAATTTAATTTTATCTTTATCAATCTAAGAAAAAAGTAGCGTTTTGATGGCAAAATGACGCTACCCAAAATCAGTGACGTGACAAGTAAGGTGCATCACGTGACAGAGGTCAACGACGACCGTGGTGATGCGCTCAGTCGATCAGACGAGTAACCAGAGTCGAGCTAACCACACAGCTTAGACACGAAAAGTTAATTAGACCCAGGCCCAAAGAGCACAGGAACGGAAATAGGCAGCGCTTGATGGAAGGCCCGGGAAGACTAACTGGAAATAAGATGTGTAGTGAATGGGGAAAGAGAAAGAGAGGGTAGAGGCAATAGATGGACAGGAGGTATCGGTGATTACCAATGGGGAAAAGTAGCGAATGAATTGTGCACACGATATAGCGCAAAAAAGTCAAAGTGATTTCGGTGTATTCCTGTGTCGGATCCATTTTTCCTGTTATTGAAATAAATAGAAATTTCAAGTGAAGTCTTTGTTTAGGATTCTAGTTAGTAACCGCTTCATATTCCTAATAAAGTTTGTTTTGAATTATTTGTTGATAAAATAAACATACTTTAAAGATTGGCTTGACAGACTTTTTTTGACTGATTATAAATCGCATTTCAATGGCTCAAAATCTAAGAAGAGGGAGTGTTACAAGTTTTAGTAGCTAATAGATGCCTTGTAATAAACTTACTTTGTACATATCGAGCACAGTGTCGGTTCCATACAAATCCACTAGTTTCTCCATTCTCTCTACAACTGTGGGACAGTTATGCAAGGGGCTTAGCACCTAAAGAAAAAATATTATTTTGCTTCTATTATATTAAGTTAAAGATGGAAAAGTTTTAGAGAATTAAACCGTTACCGACTAAGATAAGTATTTTATTTTATGCGAATAGATGAAATCCTGAAATGTTCGCATTCGATGGTTCGACACATTCTATAATCCAGCACTGATCGAACATTTGTTTTCGGAGTTTTTCATTTGAATTCCAGAGTTAGTGGATCTTGACCGCCAGATTGCGACACAGCCCTCCTGGTATTTTCGCCCACCGTTGGAGTCAGTTTTTATTTCAGTTCGGTGTTTCTTGTCTTCTGGTGCGTTAATTATCTCGTTCTCACAATATCGTTCGCACAATATTACAACTGTGTAAATGTGGAGTAATGTACAATAAAATGTCCTCGAAGCCCAGTAGGAGTTCTTCAAGTACTAACAAAATAATAAACGTGAACCAAATGATTAGAGTTGCTCGTCACAACTTATTTAACTATTATTTAACTATGTATTAATTTTTCTAGTGTTCTGAGGTTTTTATTAATACAAAGATATTTAGTTAAATTAATGCTTATTTTTTGGAACTTAAATTTGCAATTGCTAGAATGCGAAAATCTTTTGTCGAGTATTTATATCGTCTGCACAGACTCAGAACTTGCATTAACATATTAAATATATGTTTTAATCTCTTAAATCTCTATTTAGAGTTATATGATATGCAATCCCCTCAAAACTATATTGACGCTCAATAATACGGTGTGGCAGAGGGACAGAATGTGCCGGATTCAAGAGAGCTTACTGTATTTAAAGTGAAATTGTCGTGCACTTCATCATCTGCAGGTGATGATAGAAAAACAGTCCCCTCAGTGCTCGTCAAAGCAATCGTCACAACAGTAGTCTGATTCACGTCGTCTTCTAGTGGATGAACACTGCGAAAAACGGGTATGCAAAATCGAGTAGAAAGTGCTCACTTTTGAATACTTCACATACTCAAAATGGCTCCGATCCCAACGTATTCAAATTTGAGATTCGCACTTACTCATTTTTAGTAACAAGCACATACTCAGAATGGCAACTTCACCTACTCACTTTTGAATGCGTCACATACTCAAAATAGTTCCTAACCCAACATACTCATATTTGAGTCTCGCACATACTCATTTTTGTACGTACTCAAAATGGAAACTTCACATACTCATTTCTGAATATAATCTTGTATCAATTATGAGTGTGGAATAGCAAAATGAGTGTCATGTATTTATTTGTGAATCTGTTACTGAATCAAATATGAGAATGAAACAATCCAGTGAGTATGTTTTGAATTTATTATCCGATACTGTTGTTGTATCGAAAATGAGTTTTAAACAGAAAAATATATATCAATTAAAATTTTCAGGGAAATAAATAAGCGCTCCTTTATTTGCAAGTATCATTTTCTTCATCTTATATATTATTTTACACTTTATGAAGTTTTTGTTACAAAACTTCGGTTGAATCGAAGTTGGAGGGGGCCTGGCGAACTTTAACTTTCTTTTGGTGATAAATCGCTAATGTGGTTACCATGCAGGTTTGTTTATGGTAACCCTATAAAATCTGTAAAAAGGGATTCGACGTCAACGTCATCTTTTCTTGCTTCTCATTTGAAATACCCGCCTTGGTGTCATTCTGGTACTTCATTTGCCTTCCAGGCACGACGCAATCTTTTTTTCTCTCTTTCGGAAGCTCCGAGTTTGAAACACCCGCTTTGGCGCCATCTCAAAAAAATCGCCAAGGGGATCCATCAAAGTTCGATTTTACCGAAAATAATTTTAATGCAATTTAAAGTAAGAAGTCACTAAGCTACGATTACGATGTAATATGAATACAGACAAAAAAAACACCTGCAAAGCACAAATAACTACTCACAGAAAATCATTTTCAAATCATAAATCAGAAAATCATGATCAATAACATTTCAACAACATTTTTATATATTAAATAAAAGAATCTGTCTGTAGTTGTGAGCGAGTCACTGGGAAAAAAAATGTAAACAAACACAGACGCGAAAATGAGTATGCGTACATACTCATTTTAATATTCCTGTATTCTACCGCGTGTAGCGTGGTAAATACGAAATATAGTTCGAAATATTAAAGCAAACCATATTTGTTTTTGAAACCCACTTTGTAAAATACGTAGTCAGTATATAAAAGGAACTTTTATAGTCCTTATATCTGTAATAATTTTTTGAGAATGCTGATTTCCCATTTTTTTTTTGGTTTTGAATACTTGTAATGTTCAAATTCGATAAAGGTATACGCTCAAATCTGATACAAACATACTCATTTCAAAATGAGTACGTCTAGGTAATCATTTTTGAGTATTTCTTTTTTCTCCGTGAAGGCATCACAAACAGTATTTCTACATATTCATATATCAGATACAGGATCTAACAAATTGAATGTTTATATTTACCTCAAATGTGGTTTCTTTGCAGTTTAGTTGTCTAAAGATCACGTTTCCTTCAGAAATACGAAAAGAATCATAAAATTAAGTGCGACTGAAGAATGAGGTTCTTACTTTATCTTCCCTTGCAGATATGTAGAAGATGGGTATGGGCTGCCAAGGAAGGCCCGGCATAAATTCCCAGAAATCTGTTGGAGCGTACAGGGATGCCAAGAGACTGAGGCCGCTTCTTTTGTTTTTTGGATGCACAGCGGCCTGCATGGTTATCTGCAAACGTTGAAGAAAGAAGCCCATATTAAATATTAAGTACACTGAAAAAGCAAAAAGTAATGCTTTCAAATATTTTATTCATGCTTAAAATTTATTCCGCGAGGGAAAGATATTCTGCGTGAATCAATACCAAACAGAAAACATTCTCTCCGCATGATATAGCAGATTACATTTCAATTTCAAATTTAACCATCAAATTGACTTAAAATTTAATTTCGGATATTTAATGAACTTTTGATACATATAAAGATTTTTATCAAAAAGAAAAAAAACTATGTATAGTGAGGCCAGACATTGCGCTTTAACAAACAGACAGTGCAAAATGAGCTTACTTCTCTAGGATTGGCTGTAATAAAATTCTTGTACCGTTTCCGCAGCTCTTTGCCCAAGGCAAACATTTGCTTTCTCCCTTCCTGAAAAGTTAATAAATATTCAGTTATTTCTGGTTATGTAATTCGATTCTGGTATATATATATATATATATATATATATATATATATATACTGCTGTTTGTAGAAAATGCAACACCATGAAAGAATCATCAGAATCAAATGAAATTTAATGCAGAAACGACTTGTACTGATACAAATAAATGATGAAATTTTCAAAACAAAAGAAACAAATTAAGCGTCCGAAATCAGTATTTGGTGCAGCCACCATGCGCTGCAATAAGTGCTGCTATACGACGTGGCATGGAGTCAAACAGATGTTGAATATCTGTTTGAGGAAGAGAATTCCATATCGCTTGTATGCGCAACCAAAGTTCGTCTTTGGAAACTGCAGGACGCGGATCATGAGCGAGACGCCGACCAACCATATCCCACACGTGCTCAATAGGCGACATATCCGGTGAATAAGCAGGCCAAGGAAGAAGTTGCATGCGTTGTGCTGAACAGAAGTCTCGAACAGTCCGCGCAACATGTGGGCGTGCATTATCCTGCTGAAAGATAGCTCCAGGGATGCCTTGAAGGAAAGGAACGACTTCGGGCTGTAGCACTTCACGGACGTACCTGTTGCTATTGAGATTACCCTCAATTCGTATCAAATTGGATCGTCCATGATACGAAATCGCTTCCCAGACCATAACTCCGGGTGTTCGACCACTATGTCGTTCAATAATACACTCAGGAAGGCAGCGTTGACCGGCATAACGTCTAACACGAACACGGCCATCATGGGTCCACAAATTGAAGCGTGATTCATCTGAAAAGACAACTTGGTGCCAATCAGCTCGCCTGTCTCTGTGCTCAAGAGCCCACTGCCGACGCAGCCGTCGATGATTCGCCGTGAGGGGAATCCTGTATAAAGGCACCCTTGCACGCAATCCACGGCGCAGCAGACGACGACGAATTGACGAAGCCGACAATTGTACACCTGTAGCAGTAGACCAACGTGCTGCCAGCTGCCTGGAGGAAGCTGTGCGATCATTCACCGCCATGCGGAGCAGGTGTCGATCATCGCGCTCTGACGTCACCTTCTGTCGTCCAGTGCCTGTTTTTCGAGTTGTTCGGTGCTCGTCGGTCCACCGCTTCCAAACTCGCATCACTGTGGAACTGTTCCGCTGCATACGAGCTGCTATTGCGCGATAGGAAAATCCTCCTTCTCGAAGGCCGATTATCCTCCCTCGTTCAAACTCCGTAAGTTGCTTGAATTTCTTATTCTTCCGTCGTGGAGGCATACTCAGGTCTCACTAAACGTTTGCCACTAACAAATAATCATAGACTTTTTTCAACGTCCCGCTACAGCACTTTATTTATACGCTTTCAGCATCAATTCAGAGGGCGCTGCGCGCCGCGCACGCGCGATGGCTCTGAAACTTTATTAATTTGCATAATATCCTATAATTGACATTTGCTGCGAATTTCATTTGATTCTGATGATTCCTTCATGGTGTTGCATTTTCTACAAACAGCAGTTTATATATATATACGTGTGTGAGAGTGTGTGTGTGTGTATGTGTGTGATATTTAAATGTAAATAAACTCGTGCATTCTAAAAAGTAACGTTCCTTTAAAAGTAGGAAATAAACTCAATAATTAAAAATTATACAATATGGAAAAATCATTAGTATACCACTGAATAAGAAACATGTACCCCGAACCATATAAATACACAAATAAAATATTACACTTAAATACAAATTCATAAAAGTAAATATGAATATACATATGTGTGTGTAAACAAGATCACATAAATTACAGATTACAAATACTGAAACATTTTTAAAATTACTTAAAACCCAAAAAATAAAAAAAAATACTACAACAAAGTCATATAGTTTAAAAGATACCCAGAAAATCAAATTACAAATATTATCAAATGGAAAAAAATCCTGTCATAGATTTATTTAAATACAACAATGTATTAATTTATCAAAACCAAGTCCAAAAGACAAATTACATACTAAACTGCTGTTTGTAGAAAATGCAACACCATGAAGGAATCATCAGAATCAAATGAAATTCGCAGCAAATGTCAATTATAGGATATTATGCAAATTAATAAAGTTTCAGAGCCATCGCGCGTGCGCGGCGCGCAGCGCCCTCTGAATTGATGCTGAAAGCGTATAAATAAAGTGCTGTAGCGGGACGTTGAAAAAAGTCTATGATTATTTGTTAGTGGCAAACGTTTAGTGAGACCTGAGTATGCCTCCACGACGGAAGAATAAGAAATTCAAGCAACTTACGGAGTTTGAACGAGGGAGGATAATCGGCCTTCGAGAAGGAGGATTTTCCTATCGCGCAATAGCAGCTCGTATGCAGCGGAACAGTTCCACAGTGATGCGAGTTTGGAAGCAGTGGACCGACGAGCACCGAACAACTCGAAAAACAGGCACTGGACGACAGAAGGTGACGTCAGAGCGCGATGATCGACACCTGCTCCGCATGGCGGTGAATGATCGCACAGCTTCCTCCAGGCAGCTGGCAGCACGTTGGTCTACTGCTACAGGTGTACAATTGTCGGCTTCGTCAATTCGTCGTCGTCTGCTGCGCCGTGGATTGCGTGCAAGGGTGCCTTTATACAGGATTCCCCTCACGGCGAATCATCGACGGCTGCGTCGGCAGTGGGCTCTTGAGCACAGAGACAGGCGAGCTGATTGGCACCAAGTTGTCTTTTCAGATGAATCACGCTTCAATTTGTGGACCCATGATGGCCGTGTTCGTGTTAGACGTTATGCCGGTCAACGCTGCCTTCCTGAGTGTATTATTGAACGACATAGTGGTCGAACACCCGGAGTTATGGTCTGGGGTGCGATTTCGTATCATGGACGATCCAATTTGATACGAATTGAGGGTAATCTCAATAGCAATAGGTACGTCCGTGAAGTGCTACAGCCCGAAGTCGTTCCTTTCCTTCAAGGCATCCCTGGAGCTATCTTTCAGCAGGATAATGCACGCCCACATGTTGCGCGGACTGTTCGAGACTTCTGTTCAGCACAACGCATGCAATTTCTTCCTTGGCCTGCTTATTCACCGGATATGTCGCCTATTGAGCACGTGTGGGATATGGTTGGTCGGCGTCTCGCTCATGATCCGCGTCCTGCAGTTTCCAAAGACGAACTTTGGTTGCGCATACAAGCGATATGGAATTCTCTTCCTCAAACAGATATTCAACATCTGTTTGACTCCATGCCACGTCGTATAGCAGCACTTATTGCAGCGCATGGTGGCTGCACCAAATACTGATTTCGGACGCTTAATTTGTTTCTTTTGTTTTGAAAATTTCATCATTTATTTGTATCAGTACAAGTCGTTTCTGCATTAAATTTCATTTGATTCTGATGATTCTTTCATGGTGTTGCATTTTCTACAAACAGCAGTATATTTAAGCATCACAACACATTAAAATTTTAGCAAAATAAGAGAAAAGCAACAATTAAGAACAAAAATTGGAGATGATGTAATTGATATTGCTCAATGCTCTATATTCGAATACAAGCAATGTGTGTAAATACCAGTATTACGGATCAAACCATCATAACACTTTAGTGAATTACGTTATGACTAGAGGATATAAAACCAAAATTTAAGAAGAAATGCATCAACAATTCAAAAATTCAACCAAAGGAGGAAAGAATAAAGGTAAACGAAGGAAACATATTCATTTAGAAATATTCTAATATAATCTTTTAATAAATGATCTAAATTATTTCGACATCTGCTAATAATTTTAACATAAAAAAGAGTTATAATTATCTTATCACACCGCTGAAGTCCAGCAAACTCAATCTTAATGATATATATATATATATATATATATATATATATATAATGTTACTATAACCAAATATTAAAAATTATTAAAACTGAAAAATTACAAAGAGTTATAATTATATCTCTTTGAATTAAATAAACTTTTTTTCAAAATATCAGAATAACCAAACAATAATTTTTAAGATATTATTGTAAAACAATTAATCACATACCATATATCATTGCGAAAAACAGTCATAAATTTACTGAAATACAAATTATACACGATAATTTCAATTCAAAACATACATAAAACATGAATAAAAAATTACAACTAAGTTAAATAAATACAAAGCTACTAAAATTTAGCAGATCTCATAAGAAAATATTTTATGAAAAAATAATGGAAATGTAATTTATGCCATACTTTGGAATTGGAAAATGTGTGTCTAAACTAGTCTCATGGATCCAGTCACCACAACAGACAAAAAAACCATAATTCAACAAACTAAGAGAAATTCAACATTAGAAAAAGGAAATTAAGATATATATATATATATATATATGGATAGGTGAGTATTGTTCATTTGTTAACACTTTCAAATACTCATTAACTAAACAAAATATAATTCCTAAACCAAAACGGCAAATTGAAAATTAAACATAGTCTTCCTGCACGGAAGTTACAGATTTCTTCTTTCATTTGAAGTATATTCTTGCAGTGAATTAATCATCGTCATACCATCAAATATCTATGTTCCTCTCCTTCGTTATTTTAAAATATATTACCTTCAAGAGATTTTTTTTGTATGAACATCATAAGCACTCTCGTGAATATATAATATCGAGAGATGATAATAATTCATGTACAGTGAGGTAGGAAATTTCTCAAATGTTATAACGTTAATAAAAAGAAAAGTTATTGTTTTGTAAAAAAATATTGAATTATTGAGGAAAAATCGGAAAGCTTTTCTGTTGCATTACATATTATTGTGTTATTTATAAGAAAAGTAAGGTTTATAATTTCAATTCTCTCGCAGTACAAAGGCTTCATTGTGGCTATGTATCAATGTTCCATTATAAAACAATATAGAAATTTATTATCTCCTCCATTATAGCAGTTTTAGGGTTATCATAAAATTCAATGCGAAAAAAATACAGATGTTACAATAAAATTGAAAAAAATTATATCAAAATTCAAATTCATGTATTCGAAGAAAATTTTTAAAAGGGTAGTTTAATAATAAACAACACTCATTTAGTTAGTAAAAATTTCCTACATAATGAGAAATGGTTTTTATTGAATAAGTAGTAAACGAATAGTATTAATTTTTTTTTTATTTCATGACAGAAAGATTCTATTTATAATAGTTAATGCAGTTTTCATAGTCTAATAGAACTGAGTACCCTTATTCATACATATGCCTAACATATACCATTCTAGAAAAGTATCTGTATTAGATCAAGGAGAAAATAAGTCATGAAAATGAGTTCGATTCAACTGTATGAAACTAAATTGTCAACACTAGTGAATACATAGTAACTTGAAATTTCACACTAGGGCATAAGATGGATTTCTTCATCGTAGCTGATATTCTTGAAATGTTTTTGTTTCTCCCACACATATATACCAATAATGGGAAATGAAATGCCTAACTGGAATTTCCATTCCCTTTGATAAGAGTTATTTGATTGATTGTTTTATTACCGCCCTACTTAGAAGCAATACGAGGGCTATCGGCAGAATTACCAAGGGGACCGAGCTACTCAAAGAGTTCAGAGCTACAAACCAGCTCTCAGTTTGAGGCAATAATCCCCGACTGAGCATTTATTGGAAAATAAGAACTTTCAAATCAAGAAAGAGTAGGATATAACAATACATGTAAAGGCTGTTAGAGACGGACTTCTTAATTTTGAACCTCGGTCTAGTAACGAGGACGACACCTGAGCTTGCACTTATCTCTCTAAATTTCCAATCCAAGCCAGCGAGATGACTTGGGTCCTCGACCAGAAATAACTCACGACGCTTCAGATCTCAAGTGGCATGAGGATTCGAACTCACGACTCGAAGGAACAATGCCGCGTGTTCGCGACCATATCAACTAAGCTACCGTAAACACCCTGAATGAAGTGAATGAGTTTTTCTTACCAGGGTAAGCTCGCCCAGCCCATCTTCCCAGCGACGAGGTTCATTTGGATCGTTCGGGTAGAGTTGTTGAGGAGCCGAGAAGCCATTGCGAAATACCTGTGAAAAAAATGTGGTAATTATCACAAAATATTACGCACGTCGTACTTTTCTCATAAGACACGTATGAATCTTAATGGAAAGTTATTTTTGAAACAACTTGCATTTAATTTTAATAACACATTAAATATAAGATATTGAATGATTTTATTTGTGAATTTCATAATTCTGCAGAAGCTTTCATTTCAAACGTTTAGCACGAAATATAATAGTTTTATACAACAATTTTATTAACTTTAATTACTTACCTCATATTGTAGTGCTTGATGTGATTTCTTATAGCTATATTTTAGAAACATTAGTAAAATTGTTTTGTCATTGATATTGCTAGAATTTTAAAAATTGAAAAGGGGAATTAATTTTTATGAATTCCTTTTATGAGTGGAATTTTGAGATTCGAGATTTCCTAAGTTCAATACCTTATAATCATATGTATATGAATATTTATATTTTATTGATATAACTTTGAATCCATATAATTTCTCTATTTCAATATTGTAAAAGCATACAAGAAACTGGAACAGCAAAACTTTGCTGAGAACACTTAGAAAAACAAATTGATTAAAACCTTTTAAATGTATCCGACAATAAGATTCATAAATATTTACATATTGAAAAAAGGTTAGCTTCTTTAATTAATATGTACGAGGGTCGTTTCATAGATACTTAGAAATTCCAAGAGATGGCACTCATAGCATGGTTTGTTTTTAGTAAGCACCATGATTGATTAAATGACCGTCTGAGTCTCATTTACTAGTATTCATGATCATGTCGTTTTTTGCACCTTAAAAGTTCATCGTCATAACTTTTCCGGTCGATGAGATCATCCTCGCCTTCTTTGGAGTAAATTTACTGGAAGAAACTTGGTATTTTGATTTTTGCTTGATTTCCGGTGCCTTATGATGAATCCAGGTCTCACCGACGGTGACAACTCAACGTAACAGGTATCCAATTTTCATTTGGTTGTAAAATGACTACGAAATCCAAACTAACTTAAGAATCAATGTCAAATTTCTTTTGTCTCTATTTTACAGATGGTAGCACCAATAGTAATAACAATTTTTCTTAATAATGCCATCTGTCTTCAAATACAAGCACTTTTTCAACTACCCTCGTATAAATAATATCATTTCAAATCCTCTCCTGTAAGAATTACATTAATATTTTAATTTAGGTAACGTAAATATACAATTATAATAAGCAGCTGCACGAAAATAATGATCTTAAGGTAATTAGAACACTAAACTGCTTCTTGCTGTTAAGAAATAAAGGAGAGTTGATTGATACCATAGGTGAATTATTCTTAAGAATTTGATATATATAGAGTACAAGAAATGCATTTTAAGTTATAAACACTTGTGCCATTACATATAAAAATACATATTTATTGGCGCTGTTCTCAAAATGTGGTTTTTTAGGGATCTGATAATGTTTCTTCAATTATAATTTATCCGTAATGCCGACATTTTGCACATTATGATTTGTGGTTATTTTCTATTCAGTGAACATATTTTTTTTCTTTCACGAACCCATAAATATTACGATTTGAACATATTTATAAAATTTATGAGAAATGTGATTAAGGAAATGTAAGATTTCTTTCCATTTAATTTTTCAAAAGTTTTTTCTTAAGTGCATTCAATATTTATAAATATTCCGCATACTTTTAAAGTTATTAAAGAAATAGTTATTATGTAAGATGTATCTAAAGTTACTTATACGACTTACAAATATAAATTCAACGATAAAAATAAATTATTCCTACATAACTATTCATATTTACAAATCTGATTTTATTTACATAAACAGATACTCAAATATGCAGACATCTTAATGTTAAAATATGACTTCCATTGCTTTTAATTTTAAAAAAACGATAATTGTTGAAACTTGGCATAAAATATGCTCATTTTTCCATTTCGAAGACATCTCAGGGACTCTATTACTTACCAATATCTTCGGATTGAAATCTCAGTTATTTGTGCAATGCATACAGAGTTTTTCAAAATGATTCATCCGATTTCAAACATAAACGCCACAAAATGATACGTAATATGCAAATGCAAAGGCAAAATAGGTAAGTCTTTTTACAAATATTCCATATTATCTCCTTTGGTTACACGTATAATGTCTATTGGAAATGTAAATATTGCCAAACACGTTGTAAGGTGCCAGGGGTCATTGAGTGAACAGCTGCAGAAATCCGTTGTTTAAGTTCACGTAAATATGTGGCTAAGGGGAAGCATACACTTTATCTTACACAAACCCCTAAAGGAAGAAATCACATGAAGCTATATTAGGCGACCAACACTGAGTCATCTGATTCACTACGACATCTCTAATTGCAAGGTAGTTCCGTAAAAGCTTCTAAACGAGCTTTCGGGAAATAGCTTCACGAAGAATACACGAGGGTCTTTTGTTGTTCACAAGATAAAACTTCCTCAGTTTTCTTTGTATTCATGCATTACTTACCATTCTGCGTCCTTTATTTTCGAAAATATGGAATTTTGAATTAGGATGAATAATTTTGAACAACCTTTATATACTCAAAATAATTATCGGACTTGGAATTCTGGTTGACATCGATATGCATATATGTAGGGTTTAGGTAAAAAAAAAAAATAGTTTTGTTTAAAGCTTACTCACGAACTGCAGAAAGATAAGTTCCTTTTCTTCCTCTTCATACAACGAAGTCGCTCCACAAATTATAGTTACTAAAATAATCCAAACCAATCGACTCATTTCTCCATGTTTTTCTCCACTCCACAGCGATGCGTGTTGGTAGACTATTGAAGACAATTATCGAAAAAGAAAATTCGATGCTTCAAGTGTTGATTCAGGTGCATCTGCGAGAGGGAGAATTATAACTCTTAAATGGGATATATGGTCTACCCTATAGGGCAATATTTCTTTTAATGTATCGAGAGAGTATTTAATGCTTCCTTATTGAGAGAAGTATTAGTTGATAATTGTTTACATAATGGTCATTTTTTGTGTTATTTTTTTGCAAACGTGTATGCTTTTGTTTGTCACATTACTACACTTGCAATAAACTTAATACTCACTTTTAAAAAAATCGAATAAATAAGTTGTATTTCTTGAATTTTTCAATACATTTGACCTTTCCAGCAATATATCCTCTTCCAAGAATAATTATTCCTTTACTTGACTTTGAATTTTCATATTCCTCTAAAAATAATCCGCAATACTTTTTGCCTTACTATTTCATGTACGATTGTTTCATTGATTATTTATTTCATACCTTATTTACACACTTTTCTTCTAAAATTTTTGATTTTAACAGTTATTTCCACTGCATTTTTATTCGTTGTGTTGCATTATTTAATGAAGTTTATCAGGTACATATTAACTTATTATATCAATCGCGATGTTTCCTCTTTAAAATAAAGCGTATTTCAATTTTGAAATGAGTAAAGAATTTAGTATTTTTGGGATTTCGTTGTACATATACATTTTGTATGTGCAAGTGTTTCAGTGACATTTATGGAAAAGGCGTTACTTTCTAGAATTTACACGTACTTCCAACGTATAAGATTATTAAAGTAAAATATTTCTGTTGGAATGTTTTCAAAGATATATGTTTGCTTTCAGTAAGTGAAGATGTCTTGAAATACCCACAAAATAAAAAAAAATCAAATCATATGTGAAAAACATTTTTTCCTCCCAATCATTTGATAAACATTACTTACTTTATTTTGCCACTAATTCTGTCGTAGGAAGCATCTTAAGAAAAATATTCATAAAAATTAAATTATCAGTGTTTCGACACGAAAAAGTTCATTAATTAAGAAATAATTTTTTTTTATTTTCAATGCTATTATGTATTAATCATCTAATATTTCCCCTCAAATTACATCGAAAGGATTACATACCCTTATTAAAAATATTACATTTATTATTACGAATAAATCCTTAACAATTTTTATGACTATAATTTCTACTTTAAAATGTTACGCGAGACAGTACAACTTTCTTTTGAAATAAGCAAATATGAATAAATCGCAAAGTTTTCAAATATCTTATTTCTCCGGCGAAAAAATATCTCAAGTTATCTAATCTATTTTTTAAAAATATTCCATAAATAACAAATAGAATAAATTTCAAAAAAAAAAATATGGTCAAATATGGTCAAATATATTAATCAGGAAGCTATAAACAGCATTTCTGTAACGAGATCTGTGCTCAAGTGATTTATGGGTCACTAAATAAAAAAATATATCACCAAAAGCATTATCTTAATCATAACCCTAAGCAAAATTCTTCTCAAAAACTTATGTTATCGATTTTCCTCTGTTTTTACAATTCAGCCTTGCCATAGGTATTGTAGCTTATTTATATTTTTTACACAGTAGCTAAATGGTACAAATTCGTGAGATTATATCAATAACAATTGCAGCGTTCTGCATGAATCTAAAATTCTTGGGAAAATAAACATCTGCAGCCTGCACTATCTGTATTGAGAAACAGCACGTTTGGAGATAAGGGCTTGAGCAGTCTTCAACCGAATTCCCAATGGAAATGAATGCGAGTGTGAGATCCCTTTCTCTACGACCGGACCTTCATAAAAGGACCGATAAACGACTGTGACTTCTCACATCAAGAGAATTTCATTTGTGGGTGAGTACGCATTTCGATTGGTAATTTTTTGCTTCACAGGCTCCTCATAGTTTCATCGAATATTCCCCATTTTTTATTGCAATTATTTAATAATCTATATTACATCACAAATTTAAACCAAATATTCGAATCAAATTAATTCTTTACTAATTTTTTTATACTGAACCGTATAGTGAATATTTTTTAGAAAAAAAATGTAGTAAATATTAAACCGTTGGTCAAATTAAATGTTTTTTCATAATCATTATTAAAAACCTTTTTGGATTAGGAATGTAGCATTAATTACTTTAATGCTGCATTCTGATTCATTGGCATATTACTTGAGTTTCTGTTAAAATGATTCACAAGATAAATTATTTTATTATTATTTTCGTCACCTTTCGATTAGCTTAGAAAATTTAAATATTTAAAGCTTATTTGTTAAGACATTCGTGTTTTAAAAATAAAATAAAAATAATAAAATTATTTTGTAATTAATCGTTAAACATAATAACATATATTTAAGCTAATTCCTCGCAAATTAAAAATTTTGAGTACCGTTAATTAGTTGAATCCTATTGAAGTTGAAATATTCATTTGATACGTTCCATGAACTCTTGAATGAAAGTGTTTTTATACTAATTATGGATTAAAAATCAATGTACTTAATGAATAGTTACATTTTAAAAATATTTGTAAATTAATTATAATATTATCAGCAATTATAATTGGTATTTTTGAAAATAAAATTTCGTGAATAGTATTGAAATAGGTTTATTAATTTTATGTGTTACGTTAAATATATGGAATTCCATTACACGAAACCTCAGAGATTTTGAAACATTCTTATTTATCTAAGGAAAATTTCGAAAGAAATATATTAAGAAATTCGTAATGTAACGCTTTTGCTACATCCAGTTATGATTTCATTTCGAGAATAACTAGAAAATTTATTTTCTTTTTCAAGAGGTTATTATTCATATTAAAGCATCTGCAAACACGTGGAGCATTCTAATTGAAGCCTTTTACGAATTTTACTTTTAAAATGCTGTATTGTATTTAGATCACTGCAACGAAATGAATGAAAACTTTTCAAGATTGGAAAGAATTCTGCTGTAACACATGTATTTTGACATAGATAGAGAGTATAACTTTTCAAAATGTACATTACTTTTTATTCTGTTTATATGACGATGAACACGAAAATAAAATTTAACAAATGAAGTAATATGTAGTATTAAGCACATTTAAAAAAAAGAAGTGTTTTTTTTTCTAAAATTAGAGTTAAATGTTTTCGGCATGATTTTTTTTCCTCTTTTGATAGAAAAATGAAGCTCTTTGCGCTCTTGTTATTAGTTGGTGTTGCATCGGCATCTTTCCATGAGAGTGAGTACAACACATGCATTTAATATATTCTCTTTTTTAATGTTCATTTGTTTATAAGATAACGATACAATCTGATTAAAGTAACACTGAGCTTTTTCTTTCGATTTCAAAATATCATTATATATTTAAATACAGATATCAATATATTTAAAGCTATGTCACTCAACAATATATCAGACACATTATGTTCATTTTAAGCTGTTCAATTACTTCAAATTTACTGCATGTTTAGAATCATTAGGAAAATAGAAAGACGACACTTAAAAATATATATGCATTAATATTAACAATTATTATTTTCATTCAGAGAACACTTCTGCTAGTTAAAATGCCTCACTTGTTATTTGTTATTACTATTAGAATATGTTTAAGAATTTTAAAAAAGTATAAAAGTTAAAAACTATTTTTAATATATATCTAACAATGAATTCAGTGTGCTTTCTTCTGTTCTATTTAAATCAGGGCGACAAATTCTTTTAACTTCCCTCTGTCACACAATAGAAGTAAACGATTACTTTGGTTCACACATAACATCCACTATTTACAACAATAGTTGAACAAAACAAAAAAAAAAAAAAAAAAATCCGGGAATATTAAAATAAACACATTCAAATAATTTAAATTTCATTAATTTATCAAATTATTATAGTGAAAAGGAGACAGCAACTTGAATTATATGAAATATTTAATAATGTTTTTGAGGCATTATTTCTTCAATATTTGTTTCGACGAAAATAGATGATCTCAATTTTCGGAATATTGGAATGCATTATCTTTTAAACTTAATTAGACAACTGTCCCGAATTAGCCATAACACTTCCTTTTAACGTTACTGCTATAAGGGAAAAGAGAGGTTTATAGAGAATTCGCTAGTCACCAAGGAAAGCTTAAGCAATGACGTCTCAACCTTGGTGATTCATTTAACGACCATTTTTGCGACTGGTGAAACATTTGGTGACTGGCGATGAAATTAGGGTTCCAAGAAATTCTGGAATTTCCCCGAAATCTCGATAAGGGTGAAAATTATGGACTTTTCCTAAGTTTTATATCTATAAATACGGCGAGGTGGTGCAAAAATTTGTTTGCTTCAGAACTTTGACCTTACAATAGTTTCAGTTTAATTTCGCACATAAGCACACTGTATCAACATTGTTGGTTGTCCACCTACTGTTTAATAAAAGATGAATCTGGTATTCATTTGAATGAGGCTCAAGCCTAAAAATACAAAACCTAACAGCCAATTTTCATCGTCGAGTTTTAGAATAAATTTTGTTCTTGATTTCTTAAATCTTACAGGACATGATTTCGTTACACAAATCATGAGGTGCCCCCCCCCCCCCCTGAAAACGTTTTAAGTCCGAAAAGTTCGCGATGACTCCAGAGTCAGCATCCAAAGAATTTAGGAAATTCTTGAATTGACTGTGATCCTATTACTCACCGATCATGAATTTTCAATCTTGGTAACAATCTGTAAAGCTTTTGAATACAGTAATTGTTAAAAATATTTCCTCATACATAAATTTTAGGAGGCAATTAATTCATAATCCATTAATTGTACTATTTTATGTCTTTTATCTGTCACCATCGGAATTTAGATATATTCCAGAGACAAAAGAAAATACTTTTGCCGCATTTTTCACTGTTTCGTGTAAATCAAAAGTGCCAGTTGAGTTGTATTAGTAGGATCCACACTTTCAACTATCACCCACAGCATAAAACATAAAATTAGCTTCTGTACTCTTGATGCTCCTGGCTCGTTTCTGTGTATAATTTATTTTTTTCTATCATAACTTAATACGGTTCACAATGACCAGAATCAGTATTGAAAAAATTCATTGTTCCTTTAAGAATAGTTAAAATTAAGATCAGTATTATGTAAGTGAAATAAAGTCCTTACGTGTCCTCTACAAAACATAATTAGAAATGAATATTTGTCTAATTTATTTTAAAAACGGGTCCGAATCCGGAACTAATCCAACATCAAACTCAGCGTAAGCGCAGGACATATATCGTAGTTCAAACCTTCCGATCTTTCTCTTTGCACTTCTCGGATACTATTGATTATTCCAATAACCTATTCGCCAACCGCCTTTTCCACTACCATTTATACAGCAAAACAGATTTACATAATTCCCATCTGGACGCCCTCGAATCAAACAATGTCACAGAGAGTTTCATCAAGCTAATTGAAAGGAAATACATTTGAAAACGTTACATTCTCTCCAGACTGACTTCGATCGTGTTTCCATCTTCATCCACTCACTTGACTGTAATGCCATAGATCTAACTACTCTTATAAATGGTTTCCTTTTCTATGATGATTTGCTCATATTTTAATGTGTAAGGGGAGCCTCGTTTTGATAAAAATTAAGTTCAATAAAATAGGGGGGTTCTTATTCACGAACAGTATTACTGAAA
This sequence comes from Nephila pilipes, assembly GCA_019974015.1. Lineage (NCBI taxonomy): Eukaryota > Metazoa > Arthropoda > Arachnida > Araneae > Nephilidae > Nephila > Nephila pilipes. The sequence goes on along the minus strand of BMAW01129033.1, from coordinate 966,884 downwards.
TGATTTGAAGGTATGAGAAACTGAAACTTAATCTTCTTCCTCACCGCAGTTTATTATACCTTTTCTGCAGCACTGTGTTAGACAATCAAAACTAACCTTCACCATCCACAGCGCAGCCTCCATTTTCCTGTAGCCTCGTGCTGGACTCTCTAACCCCACATTTATTGTCTTCAGCGCAGCTATCCGGATTTTGTAGCTTTGTTCTAGACTTTACATTCCCTCACTAGTAAGTTTCGAAAGTTGCTCCGGTTGGACTGTTGGCTCCTTCGATCATGCCATACCCTACTTTCAGTTCTAGTCGACAGTTGCAGAGATGTGAACCAGCCGAGTGTGAGCGAACAGCTACATTGAAGTGAATTCAAGTTCCTTCTGCATAAGATATGCAGTTTTAACCTCGACTGGCTCTACCGTCTCACATGGGTTCCCACGTCTTTCATTTAGCTGTTTATTTAGTTACTCTCCATATTGGTGACTCTTATGAACAATATGGCTGCTACAAATGGTTTCTATATTGCTGGATGATCAGGACCGTGTTCTGCTATCACAGCCTGCATCCTGCTCCCAAACCAATAACTAACTGGACTAACAAATGTGAACTGATTGCTTTCCCCTGCAACTAATATCTTTCCAATCCTGAATCCCTTCCTGAAATCTTCCGGATTTCCTTCTTTCCGCCGACTATTAGGATTTATTAGATTCAGCCTAGATTATTTTCATACATCTTAAACCTCAGAGATAAGAGACACATCTTGAAGATATCTGAAACATCCGCAAAACAGCTACGCAGAAATCTCGGTCGAATTGTAATGGTTTCTGGAATCTTACAATTATCACCCACACGGCAACTTATCAGAATATTTTTGTAGCATAATGCTGGATGTTCAATCTTCTTCGTCCTCAGTGCAGCTTATCAGACAATCTCTGTGACATTGTGCTGCACCCTAAAAACTAGCCTTCATCGACCTCAGAGCTGGCTCCATTTCTCTGTATCCTTGGGCTGGGAATAGAATCCCACATTCATTGCCTTCAGCCCAGCTACGCAGACCTCTGTAACCTTATGCTGAACTCCACTCCCATATTAGTAAATTTCGATAGTTGTATCCCCCTGTCAATTGACAGGAGTGTATTTCTGCTGGATCTTTTGATCAAGTCGTATACAACCTTCCATTCCAAGGGGAGTACTGTGGCGATTTTTTCACACCGACCACCATGAAAGTATGTCAGCAGTTGTAGAGAAGCGAATCGACTGAGTGTGAACGAACAGGAGTAAAAAAGTGAATTCAAGTCTTTTTGAGTCAGATATTTTAAGAGCAGTTTTGACCTCCACTTGCACTTCTTTTGACACGGGTTTCCACTTCTTTCTTTTAGCTGTCAGATTCGTCAGGTGTTACTTTTGTTAATTTTAATTTTAAATATTATTGTTATATTTGTTGAGGTGTCTGATTAATTTTCGAAGCTTTCTGGTATGATTAGTGTGGTAACTTCCATAATATTAATTAATTACATAATTCTCCGAAACTCAAGTCTTCATAAATAATTCCCCTGCAAACATTAGGCTGATAGCCAAAGGGTCACGAAGTCCTATGGAAGAAGATATATACGCATTCATCGAGGACTAGTAGGCAGAAAGAATACACTGTAAAGGGCCTTAAAAAATAAAATATAAGCATCAACGTGGACCATACTGAAGATGATGTAATTTACATCATCTTATGATAATGAACTGACAATGATAATGAACCAGTTGACTGTGATATATGAAATGAAAGTAATGAAGAATTTAATAATTTTTGTGATGAATAAAAATATCGTTTTTAAAAATGAAAATAAAAAAAATATTAATTGAAAACCTTCCTTTAAAATATATGGCCGAAAAAACAGGAAAGTCTTTTTACATTAGGGTTCTTTAAAGAAGCTTTAAAATGCAGCATTCTACAAAGTTTTCTTACTATTATTTAATACCTTTGCGACGGTACCAGCAATGGTACATGACGTATGTGGTTTACTTTCGTGCACCATCAGTGGTACACACCTGTACGTTTAATTTATGTGATATAAAATCAGCCGAGTTTAAGGGAAAGTTTAATGTAAAAGTTAGTCAAGCGCTTTAAGTAAGCGAGTTTAAATAAACCATGTCATGCCAAAGTGTTAATAAATTAATCATCGGTATATATTATGATTTTTACACTCACGGGAGCAAACACAGAATGCTTTTAAAATAGAATTCTATAAGCAGTTATATTTGTAATAAAATATGATAAAATACAATAGTCTAATAACATATAGAGTTCTCTCTAGTTAGTTAGTCCTTTGTCGGAAATCTTTCCTAGTAAAATATTATGAATCAAAATTTAGGACTAAGGTCTGTATTACATTTAATTCTTTAATTATTATATATATTTAAGTTCTAGTTGACACCACACTGTTTTTCACTCCCAAGCATTTATTATTATATAAATAAAATAATGTTTAATTTTGTTGTGTGAGTTTTATCATAATGCTTTTTTTTTACCAGTTTATGTATAGTTAGTTTATCTCAATAACTAAATATAAATACATATGAGTTTACGTTATTACTATAATATCTTGCCAGCAAATTTATTGTGTCCCAAAGTTACACGCGTATTGATTGCATAGCTACTAGCCTATTAGTATGTGTTTAATTTACACATATATATGCATATATTACGACAATAAAACTGTTAACTCGTAATGCTACCAAACTCATGGTTTTATTATAGCTCTCTTTTTATGAGATTCAGATTCATCTTTTTTCTGATTATATCATAACTTACCGTTGAAAATAGGCATGAATATCTATAATCGTGAGATAAACATGCCATGGTGTTCCAATTTGTAATAGCAAATTTATACTCCAAATGAGCGAAATTATAAACATGAGAAAGAAGTCAAATGGTGTTTGTGCACTTAAAAACGAGTAAAAATGAAGCGCAAGTTTGAAGAAAGAATTTTTTAAAAAACTAAAACCCACAGGTGTTCTTAATCGTAAAGTGAAGTCGGTGACTTTGGTCTTAAAAGAGAGAGAATAAAATTCTGACGAAGCGGAGACGGACGAAAATTTGTCTTTGTTACACATTTTTTGAAAGTCTCTTTTCTAAGAGAGAGTCGACCGTTTTAATACTTTTTATTTATTTTTTCTGGAATGTTTGGATTGGATACGAATCACAATTTCTCGAAAAGTGAAATGTTCCAAGCATGACTTTTTTCTGTAAGAGATTATTTTCAAGATCTCGCTGTCAACGAGATTAGCTGAAATTTCAACCATTTTTCATTGATCATATTTTAAGAGTTATAAAGATTTTTCGTTGAGTAAAAATAAAAATTCACGCAATAATAAAAATTCACGCCAAAAGAGTGTAACCGTAACGCAGACAATTCGTAGGTACGTAGGTATTTATATTATTACTCAATTAATGTCAAACCTGAAATTCGGTTTTGAATTGCGGTTTAATAACTGTGGACCTCCGCGAATTAACGGGGTCTTACCGTACTTGTTTGTTGCAAAGTAAGCATTTATAAGTATTTTCATAAGTCATGTGTTTGAAACGTGAACTTCTTTCCAGTGCTGGATGATGCCTCTGAGGAATTTCTTGTTTCTTTCTTGGAGGGGATGGAGAATGCTCCTTCCCTGAGGGAACACTTCCAGGAATTCGACGATCATTTTGTCGATACGTAAGTATAGTTTTAGCAGAATATCTTAAATGAATCAACTTTACACAGCGTGACAGGTTGGACACTAATGTGTATTCAAATCATTAGTTTATAGAAGCTCGCTGATGATGAGCTATTTACAAGCTTTTTTAAGTAATCATTTACCGATAAGACCACTGCTAGTGCTTTTGGATATGGTAATGAATGCTTGTAAATTTTCAGTTCGGCTCTCCTTCGAAGAAACTTGAGCCTATGTCCTTCTTCCTCGAAGGTTTTCCCTCATATTCTCCCTGTCAACCTCGCGGCAGGGAGAATATGAGCAAAAACCTTCAAATTACGTCAGAGCGAAAGCAATGCCATCTGTTAAATAACTGATTCCTCAAATCCCACTTTTACTACAATTACAGAATGATCAAAATAAAACCGTCCCTGTAAATATTGATGAATGATATGGAATGGATCCTTATTAATGAATAAGAGAGATGTCCATCATAGAAACTTCTGGAAATGGCCAGCATTGACGGCGATGCAGCTCTCTGCTGGATTTATCAAACTGTGGGACACGTGTAATAACTATTATTCATGAGGAATAGCAGCGATAGCGTTTCCAATGTTCTGCTGTAGCTCTTCCAGTGTGTGAGGATTATTTGAGGACACCTGACCCTTCATTGTGTCCCTCAGGTAAATATCACAATGAGAATCTTCAGGTGATCGAAGTGGCCAGGAGATTTTATTGCTTCTGCTGATAATCCTCTCCTCAACGAACACCTCAAGTACTCGTGACAAAATTGTCTGGGTTGTATGCACTGCTACTCCATCTTTCTGGAAATATCCTTACAGTAGTTCATCTTCTGCGAGGGAATCCACAAATAGAGAAAACTGATTCTGAGCATAACGGTAAGCGTTAATAATTTAGTAAAAAAATCATCTCCTTATGATGCGGAAACCAGACATGGTGCACCAAACACCAATCTTGAGAATATGCAACGGCTGTTCAAGGTACTGATGGGGATTTGCTGATGCATAACACATACGTAATGACACAGCAAAGAACTCGGGACAGAGCATGCTGAGACATGCGACAGCAACCGTTTGTTGCGTTGACGTCACTAGTGACCATTTACAGAGTTTTCTGCAAAGGGCAATTCTTCTGTTCAATAACAAGGGTCAATTCCGTGTCAGGATAACAATTATTTTTCGGATCTGTTTTATTTCTCCATCCCTGTATATTAGCATGTATCCTAAAACAGCGTTTTAAAATAAAGAAAAAAAATCTGTAAAATATTGATATTTTAAGTATTATGTATACTTGGAGGAATATTTAATCAAAGTTTTGAAATGTAAACGCACAAATAATTTCATGAACAAGAGAATTTACTTTCTAAAAGGTATTATGCTCAATTATACCAATTGAAGAGTCAGATTAACACTCGTTGGATTAAAAAATACAGCAAGATATCCGCATTAAGGGGAACAATATTGAACCATGTTTGCATAATTTCATACATTTTAATTAAAGATGTTTTAATGTACCTTTATTTTCAAAGATCCAACCATATAAAAAATAATTTTCTAGGTCTCGTAAGAAAAACAGAATTAAACATAATTTCCTTGAGAATTACATTAATGTATTGTAATTTTCTACTTAAAATCAATAACGTATTCTAATTTTCTGTATAAAAACCACTAATGTGTGAATAGTAATTTTCTTGTTAAACCCAACAAATAAGTATTTAGTAGATATTTTTTAAGCAATTTGTATTTTTTGGAGCAGCATCGAACTTGAAACCAAGAACGAAATCGTGAAGCATCTCCGAGAAGTCCTTCACAAAATCCTCGAAAGAGTCAAGGAAAGCATCGAACAGGGAAAGGAAGTGCAGGAAGAAATCTTCGATAAGGTATGTGCAGCTATTAATTCTGTTGGATTATTCTAAATGATGCAGCCGATTTAAAATTTTATATTTTCAAAAAATAAATCCAGATGACTTGATGTTATACAGCTGGCCACCTAAGTCGCCTAATAGGCGATTCTTAAGGATTTTTTTCCTTTGGGTTTTATGAAAGATAAAATATGTGCGCCACCATTAGCCACAAATGTTTTAATTATTAGTTTCATTAAATATCTGTCCCTAACCTTAAGATGCCCCATTTTTTTTTAAAAAAATATCTTTCACTCCTTTCTTTAGGTCAAGCAGCTCCGTGACAGACTCAAGGACCTGAAAGAAGACTTGGGCGAGAAAGGTCATGAACTCTTGGAAAAGATCAAGGAAAAAGCAAAGGAGCACCTGCAAAATATCTTGGAGAAACTGAAGATCCACAAGCGAGCCACCGACGATCAAGTAGAAGAGGCTCTCGCAGAACTCAACATCAGAGACATGCTCAGGAAGATCAAAGAGCACGTAAGCAAATGTCATGCACATTTATCTTGCAATACACGTAAAACGTACTCTTAAATGAAGCTTTTTTCGTGTATTAAATGTTTGTGAGTAAAATGTTAACATTATAACCCCAAACAATATTTGAATAAGAACACATATATAGATGAGTGCCTTATAGCCTGTGCTCCCTTTTTCCTCGTTCCTTGAATTTTTTAATGTTTTTATTGCATCTTTTGGATCTAAATATTTTGAAAATAAACAACTGAAAGGAACTTCTAATTTCAAAGCATTTTAATAATTCTTATTTTATTTCAAAAAGAAACATTTCTTCATCATTACAGCGTAATAACAGTTAAATAATTTATTGAACAGGAAAATGATATTATTTTAAAAAGCAAGTTGAGTTTACGCGGAAGGAATAAACTTAATAAACCAATCTTTTTAAGGACAGTCTAGCAGCAAGGTGGTCAATTCAATCGCAGAAAGGCGAATGAATTCAAGCCGTCACATATATATGATGTCCCTAAATAGGTATTCAAATTTTAAAGGGAGGTAAAACACACCAAAATGCTAGAGAACTGCAAAGCAACTCTTGATCGAAAACAACATCATACGAAGGTCGATTATTTTAACCTCCGATGGAGCTCCGAAACTACCAAATGAGTCGGAGGGGGAAGGGGTGCGCGCTGGAAGGTGTCATATCTCCTTAATTATAGCCACTGATATTGCTTACACCCTATCTCCATTTCAGTTGAGCTGTAAGCGCGTACATATAGGTGGTACAATTGATATTCTCGTCAATTGCGAGCTGCATAGACGCAGACGATGTCATACGCTTTTTTTTTTTTTCAAGAAGAAAGGTGGAATGCTGCAGATATTCACCAAAAAATCAGTCGAGTATACGGTGAAAACTTTATGAGTGTTGGCTTTGTGCGTGAATGGCGTAGACAATTTAAAGACGAGCGAACCGATATTCAAGATGAAGGGGAATAAGGACGCAAGTTTGTTCAAACAAAACTTCAAAACAGGAAAGTTATGTCTCTGCGTTTTTGGAACAAAATGGTATCCTTTTGATTTATGGAACCGGGGACTACAATCAATACAGTTTTTATTGTCACACTTTACGTCGACTATGAAGTCATTCAAGTCATAAAGAGGAATGCTGACTTCTTAATTTGTCTTCATTCATGACAACACCCGCTCAAAAGTGCTGTTGTGACCCAACATCTTCGGGAGTGGTTTAAATGGGATTTGTTTGATTATCTGGAGTCTGTGATGTCTATCTCATACTCCTGACAGAAACGTTCTTCGAAGACCTTCGGAAAGAGATCGCCTACCGATTTGACAAATTACGGTATCTTCATGGTGATTATGTTGAAAATTAACCTAGATTATACATAACTTTTGATGACAAATCCCTCCTGTTCTTTACATTTGTGTTTTTATAGTCCATAGGAGGTTGAAAAAAACGGTCTTCGTACATAGGTTGGTGACGCTGTTTGCAAGAGCTGCGGAGGGGAAATTTCTGATTTTGTGTCTTTTGAACAGTAGTCGATGTGTTCGTACAAATTTAAAGGATCTGGCAGACATTCGTTTAGTGTACGGATTGGCAGATGGCAGTACACAAGCAGCTAAACGACTGTATCGAAGACGTCTCCTACAAAGACATGTACTGGGCCACCATTTGTTTTCGCATGTGCATCACAATATGTGCAAAACTGTGTATTTAAGAGATTCCCGGTATAGCACTGGTTACGATCTCCTCGTAAGCAGCTTGGAAATCTTTTTTTCGGCGGTACATAAAACTATAGTGTATGAAACACCTGTACAGTATGAAATGAACGTGGTTGTAAGAATCCAAACGTGTATCCAAATAAAAGAAACTGGATGTTTTATAACATATCTGCCATTTCGAGGTTCCTTAGTGGTCGTTTGCTAGGTTGGAAACTTTGAACATCTTGAAATGAAATAAACTAATTCAGCATTTTTAATATCTGTGTGGAATGAAATGTTTCCGGTAATATCTGTCGTTTATCCTCTCAATTCTTGTATCTCTGCTATCCTTTCCATTGACGTTTCCGGACAGGGGTTGCTGAGCTACGGAAGGAATGTTTTTGGTACTCTCTGTCTTGTATCCTTTATTTTTTGTGTACCTCACTGTCCCTTTGACGTTTTCGGTAATGGATTGTTATGGTATGAAACGATATTCTGATAATCTCTGTCTTGTATCCTTTCATTTCTTGTACCTCGGCTATCACTTTCCTTTAGAATATTCCGGTCGATGGTTGCTACGCAATCCTCAACAGTTTTGATGCTCTCTACCTCCTCTTACAGTTTCTACCACTATTCATGGGAAAACCTGTATATATCACATTTCAAAATAGATAATGATTAAAATACTTTCCATACATTTAAGACATAATTAATAACTGTTATCTATCAAATATGAATTAAATTTTCATTTATATGAAATGAAAAAGCAGAAGTGAACAAACAAATGTGGTCTTTACATGATGACAAAAACCTTATTACAAATTACATAGCTTTTCAAGAATGTTAACAAACCAAAATAATAACTAAACTTAATGTAGAATTTATTTGTATATAATACAAAAAGGCTTACAAAGTTAACGTTATTCTAAGAATGCATTAACTTTATAGCGTATTTTTTTCAACTAGATAAGGGATTTTTAATCACTATATCTTCAATCGATTTTCATTAAACTTTCTCAATACATTTAATCAAAAGCTTAAAACTTTTGTAATCAGTCCGAGTTTCCTCATAGAGTTCTAAATGAAATTCAATTTTATTATACACGATAATTCTTAGTGAATTTCATACACTCATATATTCAAAGCTTCAATCCAAATGAGAACATGTTTTATTAAATAACGAATATAAATTTCTTATGTCACAGGTATTTTATTCAAATGGTGCCTCACGTATGAATTTATCAATTATCAAAAATGCGTCATGTGTGTTTGACAGCAACCTAATTTTTTACCCTTAAAAATAATTACTTTCAATTTTTTTAGTTAAAGAAAAATGTCGACCCCGAACTTCTGAAGGAAAAGATTGAAAAGATCTTTGGCCAAGGATCCGAAGTTAGTAAAAAATTTTATTTCTTGAATAAATCAATGAAGTATTTTTTGCAGTCATATATACCCACACACACAAACTGTACCTCTCTCTTTCAACAATCTAAAATTTTAATTTTGATTATAAGTTAAAGCTTTCTTTCATTAACCTTAGAAAACTCATTTAACTTCAAATGAATTAACGTCACTTAATGAATATTGCCCTCTTGAAATTTTATTGTTTTAGCTGTAGCATTGAGTTTTACATGGACGTTTGCAATATTTTCGTGAAAACGGTATTTTCAAAATCTTTACAAGAAATATAATCGAATTAATGACATTCTTTCAGTTTTTTTTATTACACACACAAATACGCCACTTAAAAGTTTTAAATTTTATTCGATAGGAGTTTCCAATGTGTACAAAGTCATCATAAAACTATTCATTCTTAATTTTATCATATTCAAATTAAAAACAATTAATCAAATTTAAAATGTTAGGTTTGAATGTTTAACTCACGAATATTTCTGTCTTAATACATTGACATACATAATACATTGGGTGAATATTGGATTCTGAAACAAAATGGGGAAATTTTGTGTGGTTTGTTAAAAGAAATAATCAATTTTTCCTCTTGTAGGAGGTAAAAAAGAAATTACTCGGAAGAAAACTCTGGCTTTTAAATTGTCGAAATTAATATTTCGATTCTTTCCTTTTTACGGGTACCAAATTATTACACCAAAAATATAAAGTTTTGAAAATTGTATTTGAAACAGTTTATAGACATAGAAATGAATAAACAATGTTTTGATACTATTGAAACACTTTTGCCGCATTCACCGTTAACTGGACCGGTAGTCAATGGAAGAAAACCGGGATTTCACCAAAGTTCATTTCACTGTCGCAAGCTCAATTTTTAACCGTAGGTCAGGTTAGGAAATGTGAGCTTGGTTTGAAATGAGAAAAATTGAGTTCGATTTAACCGTGTATGCGCAGTAAGCGATTTTTCGTATGTTTATAGTTTTGTGTGTGTATGTGAACAATTTTGGTTTGGGTATCTTTAAGCTCTCACGATGGACAAAATTAAGAAAAATTCGTCGATTGCTCAATCAAATTATTTAGAAAAATTGAAAACCAGAAGAGAGAAGGAAATGATGTTTAAGTCTGGCGCATTTGCTGTTCTGTTAATGGATTCACCACTCATTAAACTGGCATGTCATTTCTTTCAACATCTCATTTTTATGCAACTCACATTTTCTAGTTTCCTATTAAACTCAAGTGAAGCTTTGTTAAGACCATCATTAATTCTTTTTCAAACTGCGTGAAATGAACTTCACATACCGCCATTTCGCAAAAGAAGTGAGGGAAACACGATCAGATCGAAGCTCGAGTTCAAATGGTAAACAAATCAGACGTTGCCCCCGGGTTCTATTTTGACCAATGAGATTCAATAAATAGTTGCAGGTTAGGAAATTTGCAATTAAGTAAGCGGAGTCGAAAACATAATGGGGAAATGAAGTTTTATACCCGTGTTTACTTTTTCCTTGGATTTCTTAGTCCGGTTCCGTTACCGGTGAAATATACAGCCATTAATATGCAAAAGTTTTATTATTTTAATTAATAAAAATATTTGGTAATCTAAATGTGTTATTTTAACTCCTGTTCGAGGATTAGTTAGAGAACCGTCACAAAAGCTTATCTGAAGCATATCTGTGTTTTTTTATTGCATCACTCACACGTTTTGAGAAACATTATTGAAAACGCATTTAACGTCCTCAGCTCCTGGACCAGCTGTTGCAGACCTTGCGCGAGAAGGGCAAGAAGAAGATGATGATCCTCATCGACGCTCTGCTCGGGGATGACGATGATGAAGATAGCAAGAGGTCCGCCCGAGGGATCTCCGACTACTGGGAGAAAGTGAAGAACTACTTCAAGGATCTCAAGATCGACCTGCAGGAGAAGTACGCCAAATTCGGAGAGTGGGTGAAAGATGTCCTCGACAAGGGCATGGAACGCTCCAAGGACAAGATGGATAATATCAGGGCCATCGCTAAGGAGGTACGTAGATTATTATTTTTTTAATAGAAACATTCATATTTTATAAATATAGCCTAAAGCTTCTTGACTACTACTCCAAACGTACGTTGTAGTTTGAAGACCAAATTGTAACTGGCTAGTAATGAATTTAATTAATTCTTTTTGTTAAAAATTAAACTAAAAGGTGATTATGACTGTTTATCAATGTCGTACTGAGAAGCTACACGAGGCCTGTTGGCGACGGGCCTTGCAATTTTAAACATATTCAAGTGACTAAGACGACATTTGATCAGGTCCCTCCTTATCCAAACTTCCATACCATAACACCAGGAAGGCTTCGAGCCTCGACAAATTTAGCGTGCATCAGCTCGATACTCGGAGGGTCTTCAAGTGGTATCAAGTTTCGAACCCACGGCTCGATGAAAATCGCCAGCCCGAATTCCGCAACCATAGAACAGAAATTATTGCCTAAAAAGTAATAAACTTTTACTAAAAGAAACCTCCTCCTAACTTTTTTGAGGTAGACCTTCAAAGAGAGTTTTATTATGAAAACAATTAAAGAAACAGAAATAATAAATATGTTTAGCAAAATTATTTGTTTTCTTTTGAAAAATGTTTTCTGCTAATACGAAAAATATTACCTTTAAAAATGAGCTTACAAATATGTTCCATAAGAATTCCTCAAAAGCAATATTTTTTTCCCAATTCTCTCTCTCTCTCCCCCAATTTTTTTTCCCAAACAAAATTGAATAGTACAAAATGTTCTATTCACTCTTCTTAAATAATCTGATGTTTCAAATATTAGCTAATATTTGAAATTTCATCAAATTCTCATTGAATGCTTCTTAGTTTTGAAACCTTAAAAATGAGGTCCTTATGTTTATTGAGGGATTCGGACACCCACAAAAAACTTCACACCACACCAATGAGAAGACTTGGAGGTTCGAACAGATTTGACAAGCATCAACCTCGCTACTCGACAGCTGTTTAGTGGCCTCCGGACTCGAACCCACGAAACATCGATGAGAGCGAGTTCGCGACCTTGCATTCGACCTCGCGACCATTCATTGTACAGCTGCTGTTGTACAATGAATTACCACTGGCACTTAAAACTTGTTTGGCAGAAATTAACATATTGAATGGACAATATTCGTGTAATTAAAGGCAGTTATATGGAACACTTTTTAAAAAAAACTTACATAGTTTTCCTTCTGCATTCATATATTACTTATCATTCTGTGTCATTTATTTTCCATAATACGGAATTTGGAATTCAGTTGAATCATTTTGAATAATCCTGTATTTTAAAAGATGATTCTCATGATTTAGCATTCCTTTTTTTTTAACATCTCGTGTGTGGCAGTGGTAGCCTAGTGGCCATGGTTTCAGACTTACGGCGGCTTTCGTTGTGTCCCCCATTTGAGCTTTGGCCACTAAAGACCCACCGTGTAGCCGAGGCTGATGCAAGTTACATCTGTCGGGTTCCTAAGTCTTCCCGCTGGCGTGGTGTGGATGTTAGGAGAGGGTGTGCCAGCTCAGTTGTCGTCCTCGTCACTTGACCGAGATTCAAAATTATGAGGTTCGTCTCCAATAGCCCTCGTATTGCTTTTATGCGACGTTAATAAAAACCAAACTAACATCGCATGATAAATTTATCGATATTTAAGAATTATCATCTAATACACTGCCCCTTAACTCAGGCAGTTTTCTGATCTTGAATTAATCTTGAATATTTCCTGAACTATTGGGAGCTAATTACATGAAGGTTAGAATACAAGGGTCTTATGGCTTAAGGAAAACAAATATCCAAACATTTCAGTCTCTTAAATTCTCTTTTGTTTCGTAACTGCATGTAATGACTCATATTTAGATTCGAATGTTAATTATACACATTTTCACTATAATGCTAACTATTCATATTTCGATACTATACACATTAACAATACTTTCGACATTTGTTCATGAAGCCTCATTAGCTCTAGAATGCTACTCACGGAGACAACATTTTCTTCTTCCTACATAATGGAAGCAGCAAAAGAATCTTTGGCTGAGTTATAAAGAATTCTTGGAATAGCTGTTGTCCCGCTTCCTCATCCCTCTATATCCCCTTCTATTGGGTTCGCATCCTCAATTATGTCATTTCTCTTTAAAAAATGGTTATTTTTCTCATCGTCACCTGTATGCCATTCGTTTACTTCGTCTATTGTGAGAACATTGCAGCTCTATCCACGAGCTTATCCATTGTATCCACGGGCATAACTCTTCCAACTCCAGGTTCTTCTCTCTCTCTCAGCGAGACTATCATATTTTTTTCAAGTCGCCTCAAAATTGCGTTTTTATCCAGAAGAGATAAAGTTTTATAATTACTTTTTCACGGTATAGACATTTTTAAGCACATAACTGTACACATACAAAAGTACACTGATTAAATTCTACACGTAAGGGAGCAAATGCAGAAAATCATTATTCCGACACGGAACTGATCGATTAATGTGGGCGGTGTTTTTTTATCCCACACAGCGGTCTTTGACAGCGACAAGCAGTGACTTATCCTGAGTAAAATCATCGGATTACTGTCAATAAAGAGAAGGCGAAGAGTCGATTTATAGAGGCAGTATTTTGTTTTTATATTTATCGAAACACTAGTTAAGTTTCTTGAAATTCGGTTTTGTCTGGACTACTTAAACATTTTTAAGTGAAGTTTATATGTAGGCAATTATCTATTTGTTTTAATACTTGAGATATTAGCAGTTTTTTAATCTAAGATATATCTCTTTCGTGTTATATGCAAATGAGATATCACAGTTAAGTTGCTTTTTTCGTTTCCAATTTCAGTTCTTAAAGCACGCCAAAGGCATCAGCAAGGAAATCGCCACCGAAGCGGGTGAATTCTTCAAGAACTACAAGGAAGAATTGGGCAACGTTTGGGATGAAATCAAAGAAAGGATCAGTGAAATCAGAAACAAAAACAATTAAAGAAGAACTGTTTCTTGTTATTTCAAAAATAAAAATTTTCTTTATGTGGTATTTAGCTCACTTTTACGACCAATTTTGTTTTCGCACTCCTATCTTTGAAAATGTAGCTCCATATTTTAATTTTTATAAGGAAAAAAAATATGTATAGCATTCTTAAAATTGAATAAAAGAAAAATATATATATAATTTTTGGAAAAGGGGGAATTTGTACACAAAAACGTTGGATTTATTAAATAAGTAGCTTAGAAATTTTTTTTTTCATTTTTGCTTCATATATTTAAAAATATGATAATGCGTTATAACAACAGAGCAAATTATAGCGGGGGTCTTCCAGTACCGAGAATCATATCGCCATTCACTAATTCTAATTTCCTTTGGATAGCAAGTATTTAAGCGCAAAAGATATGCCACATTTTAAAAACATATTTTTTTAATCAATAAAAAAAATTATACATAATCAAAAACTTAAGAATTTTCGAAGCAGGTCTAAAAATGACAATATCAAGACAAAAGATGTCCATTTGATAAGAATTTTATAACCGTTTTTAATCTCTTTACAAAACCAAGAGAGAGAGAATATGCGAATTTTCAATTTACAAGAAAATAAAAAAAAAATTCGCATTTTAATAAACGAATTTCTCTTTCAAGTAGCAAGCATAAGACTCCATCAAAAGTCCCTTTTTTTCTGCCGACCAAACACAATTTTTCAGGAGTTTTCCCGTTTACAACCGCACTTCTGTCTGTTCAATTTAACTCTCTCTTTCTTCTTTCTCTCTGGTAGTGCACGACACGACTCTGCGGGGCGTGTATTTATCACGGCTGGACAGTATTATAAAAAATAATTTGTTTTGAATATCTCCCAAAATATAATCGCCATGAGTGAATAAACGACTTGAACTAATTAAACCAAAGCGATAGTCATTCATTTGTTTCGTTTCATCGATAACAATATTAGAGTACCCAAGGTGTTTCATATATATATATATATATATATAATTATTAAATCTATTTTTTGTGAACTTAACTGCTGGCTTTTCGTCATTTAGTAATGCTATATGGATATTCGTGATTTATTTCCTTCCAACTAACATGGGATTCCTTTCTTAATTTTTATTTAAGTTCCCAGGTCCTTCCCAATCAAATGGAACGTGTGAAAATTCAGTAAGCTTCGGAAGGGGAATGAATAGATATCAAATCGTTTTAAAGCGACAGAATAATAGATTTCAAATTATTAAGGTCAAGGTAATAATAAGACTTTTAAGGACTCAACGTTTTCAGAACAATCTTAGGAGGTACTCGCATCTTATTCCAATAAGAGAATTCTGTGGTATGTTATGAATGTTGTTAGTAGTTGAAAAGAAGAATAAACTGTACTGAGCATCCTTTTATTGGAGGAATAAATAAAATATTTTGAATATAACTGACAATTTTAATTAATTAGTCTGTACTTCAACTTAAATGAAATTTAGTTCTTATAATAATCTTTAAGTGGCAGGTGAGATGGGCATAAGGATTACGTTACATAACTATATTATGAAGGCTTGGTGTTCTAATAAAAATGAAAATATTAGATTTCTGTGGAATTTCTACATCGAAATTGTGTTATGTAAATTTATATATTCCTTTATTTAAGAAACTACGCACACTCGATTTCTATTATATGTATTGGTCTTCGTCCTCTTAAGAATATTTCTTTATCTTTGAAAAAACAATTTCGTTCATACCACGATTATTCTCAAGGTGTTATTTTAGAAATTTCCTGAGGTGTGTGTTTTGTTATTGATGTCTTAAAATTTAGCTTCACTTTTTGTCATTCGTCACGATAGGAGGCGCTGCTAGCGCTACACTGAAATATGTGTATGTAACGAGAAATGTAGATGAAATAACGTCTATGATGTGGACTAGATCTTCAAAAGTAAAAATAGAGTGAAATAAAACTCAGTTCTTTTCCAATTAGACTGAGTTCATATTGTTTTGTGTTACAGAGAAATTATTCAATTATTCAAACTTTTGTCCCGTAAAAGAACACAAAACACTATCATATTTATTATTGTACTTCAGTCATTCCATTTCAGCAAAAAAAAAAAAAAAATTAAATCTGAGAAAACTCTGGTACAGTATTTTATATTTAAGAGATAAAACTCTTACAATGTAAGAAAACTATCGCATAAAGTTGTGTTCATTTTTTTTATTATTATTATTATAGTACAAAAGATAAAAAGAATGATAACTTAAATTGTTCTACAATTGCGCGACCCTGGTAATCTCTTTCATCTTGTAATACATAGGATAGATAGGCGACTGCTCTTTCCCTTCGGCTTCGTCGGTCGTCTCCAACGATTCCACATTCTCGCCGCACACTTCATTGTAATCCTCCGGTATGACATCATGGAAAAACTGGACGAAAGTGGACAGCGGGCAGTATTCCGTGCAGCCTTCCAGAATCAAAAGATGCGGTTCTTGGTCGACACCTGTCTCTGGGTGAGTGGAGTTGAAGAACAAGGTTCGAATCGTGTGCTCTTTGCCCTCTCGGTACATCTCGAAACTGATGGTGGCGCAGGGAGGCGGCCGCAGTCCATTGGACAGACGCATGACAGAGAGCAGGGCGGCCAGATTCCAGTCGTGCTGAAATGCAAGAGATAGAAATTGAAATCACTAAGTAGTGTTTAAAATAATATTCTCGGAGATAGAATCATTAGAGACATCTTACCAATCATTAGTTGTTTTCTTATTTTCAATCATAATTCTTATAGACATACACCGATGTCCAAATTCAAGATTACAAAAATAATATATGTAATAATATTTCGAATAATAATTAGTTTAAAGTTGCCGGTATTTTGTGCTCGGGCTTACTTCTATGATACACTTAATAGAAACTTAAGAAAAGAAACATAAGTCAAAAAATTTTTCTAGTATAAAAATGAAATCAAAAATGGTGCAAACACAAAATTTTCTGATAAAATAACCATATCAGATGTGATAATCTCCTATTGACAGTATCATCTGGCAAATAAAAAAATGTGATTGCGCAGTTTTACAAGACTTAACCTTCAAGGTAATGAGACTGGCGAATACACTTTACGAAAATAAGAATATCTTTTTTCTCGTGAGGCTTTCCAGGGAGGACTTAATCCAGCAGCCACTTCTGATCTTTGAATGTTTTGGTGATCATAGATCTGATCTAGCCCATTGGCTAGACAAGATAAAATTCGAAACAACAGTAGCCACAGTATATTATCTTCAGCTAATTATCTGTATCGTGCACGAAGCAGCCTATTATTCAATTCTTTGCTGATGTAAATGTAATCAATCCCATCTTCTCCTTACAGGTCATAATTTCAATCTAATCTACATAAGTCATGTTTCATTCTTAAATAAGGATTTTGAATTCACACACAATAAGACAGTTGAAGAGAAAATTGCGAAAGTGTGTAATGTCAAATTGCGTGGAAATTATTTTTCCATATGTAATAGCCATGTCTCTAGTCATTATCTATCCAAAGCATGGGCAATTAATACGACTTATCAATCTTAAGTGCATATATTGGTAGTTTTAGTTTTGGAGATATATTTGGGCTGATCCTACTTCACCGATGTTATTTCGTCCAGACATCTTTTTTCCTTCTTATTTACATCTCTCGCAAGTAACGTACATAGTGTTCGGTGAAGCACCAAGCAGCGCCACCTGTCATGACATCTGAATAGTACTAACGAATAAAAATTACAGATTTGAATCCAATTTTCGAATGAAAAAAAAATGCGATTTTAAAGAAGATTTAAAGGACTTACCGTGACGTAGATGCTGACTTTAATAAGGGGTGAAGGATCCTGTGGCAGTGCCTTCACTCGCATCCGCACAGTCAGCAGATCAATGAGGGAACCTGAAACAAGTGGACTCGGAAAATAAGAGAAGTGAACTTGAAAAACAATTTTTAAATAAGCATTTTTATTTGTATCCAATATGTGTACGCGCGTCGAATCAACCTTTCTTCGAATAAATTAGTGTCTAGTCTAGCTTATTTTAAGTCACTTAGATATAGTGTTAAATGACAAAATAATTTAATTTCAGAATTTAAAAAAAAAAAAAAAATTACTCATTCGGCACAAATACTACTTTGAATGTGTCACATTAAATGAAAAAGAAGAAACCTCTGTACATTTCCCAGTTCATTTTTCATCTCAAATATCAGTATTGAAAACATATATATATAATATTTTCTTTTCTTGTTGATATTTGGATTTTCTTTGCTCTCTTATTTATTATTTATTTGAAAAATAATTTAATTGTTTTATCCCATACATATATGTGTGTGTTTAATGCATCTTTTTATAATGTAGTTCACTGAAATATGGATTGCTAGATCTGTAATCACCCGTATGAACATACATTATTCCATTCCAAAGTGTGGAACAGTATTAATTACATTATTTCAATTTTTTTTTTAAAATTTTGACTTTTCTTTCACTTTGCTTTTCTTGTATTCTTAAATAGTTGTAAATTTTTTGGGTTTCAGCCTTTTAAAGTTTACATTGTTTGATTATTTAAGTAAATTTTTGTTTGATTTGTATAAATATTTTACAATTTTTTTTCTCTTTGTTGTTTTCGTTTTTGTTTTAAATATTCTTAAAATGTTTCATGTTTATAAAATATACTGTTTATATCTTGCTTATACATATTGATTCTTTATATATAAACTTGAGCCAGTTTTTTCCTCGCCAAACTCCTCCCCCCCCCACGCCAACTGAAGACTTGGAGTCTCGATAGGTTTATGTGTCATAAAAGGAATCTTCAATAAATATTCATAAAAATACTGCATCTTTTATAATTACAGTTAAATTTCCCTTTCTTTGAGAATATGATCAGGTAGAGTAGTTAATCAAATTACGTTGAAAGTTAAGTTTCTTTTTTTATATTCTATACGAATGTTTCCAAGGCTTAATTCAAATCAAATAAAAATAGATAAAAAAAAATTCATATTTAATTTGGGACATAACGAACAGAAACTGATGGATTTTTCTGTTGCGAATCCCATGATTATTTATTTAATCCGGCTGATAACGGAGCTCTGTCGCGTATTTCCCTTCAACTAGCCCTTCTTCTTTGGCTCGACAATCAGGAATGGCCCTGGAATTCCATTCCATGCTGTCCGAAGACGATCCGTATTTCCTTTTCTGGATTTCTAAAACAAGAAGTTTTTCAAGTTCCCACACACAAACTCCAATCTAGAGGACACAGTCCCCTGATATAATCCCCAGGGACTGGATGCCCGTTTATGCCCCCAAACACTGGGTACTCATTTTAGTCACCTCTTATGACCTGCATGAACTATAACAGGATTTTTTTTCCTCACTCAGTCACCACACAGGTACAACAAACGCTTGGAGACTTTCAAATAAAGCTGTTTGAAATGGGAATATCTTCAAATAAATGTAACACGCGTGTACGTGCCACTAGATGGCGCTTTCTTGAATCGAAAGAGATTCATGCTTCTTTTTTTTTTTTTTTTTTTTTTTTGTTTCAGAGAGGGGGAGGGAGGGGCAACCAATAGAAGGGAGGGCGGTCCGCCAATAAATATTGTTTGTGAAAAGAAGTGAATTTTACGTTCTGTATGCCTCTAAGCTTTTATAAACAGTGAAACATTTTATACAAGAGTCAATGGCAGAGAAACGAGAGGAAATTATCAACGAACGTATTAAAATTGCGTCTACCCTGACAAGAGATATAGAATCAAAATTGTTGAATATCTGCATAGGATCAGTGAGTAAGACATACAATTCAAGTTATATTGCGGTATCGAACCCGACTGATTTGCATCAGATGTGTAATATTTATAATATTAATCTTTAAATGCAGACATGTGTACGGCTTATTCTCCAGATGAGATAATACCATCTCGTGTTTTGACTCACAATTCATTTGTTCCGACAAGTTTAATTTTCAGTATTAATAATACAGGAAAGACTATTATGGAGCTGATTATAAATGCAGTAGTACTTCCTAATAAGCTAATAAGGGACCAGACATTTTGTCCTTTAAATAGATGTGCCCTTTAAAAAGAGGTAAATACATATTCTACTCAAAGGAATCCATACCAAAAGAATAATCTCTAAAATAGAGGTGTCCTTATAAAGATGTACTGTATATGACTTGTACGTGATTAATTTATCAGAATATGTATGATTACTAATTTTAATAGTCCTATAACAATCACAAAACATAAAAAGGAATTTTTAGAAGAAACATTTTGTATCGTATGTGTTTAAAAAAATATCTTTATTAAATATTATCTTCTGATTTTTGTCATTTGATACTAAATTAACAAAGGTTAAACCATTAGAATTTAGAAATACAGAATCACACAAGAATTTAATTAACTGTTAATGTAGACTTATGTGAAAAATTGCTCGAAATTCGCGTTATTAAATTATTCGTGAGAGATTGATATAACGATAATATAAATCTTAAGATCTATCGATAAGAAACCAGACCTTACCTACTTTTAACTGCAGACTTGTAGTCGTGTTGTAGTGCCACGTGTACGCGAAATCTGTGATCCTCTTCATGTCCTGGAGGTACATCCTTGCCCATCGAGGAACTTTCAGTCCCGCTTTTTGCTGTTCACCAAAGTAGAAAGAGGAAGTTATTTTTATTATTCGCTAAATAAACATAGAGAGGAGAGAAAACAGTAAATGTACCGAGCAATTTACTTCCTCTTACTTATTTCTTATTGAAACAAATTATTACGTTCACATACTTTAATAAATCAGAACACAATTAATAATTAGTTAAAGATGTATGAGCAGAAATAATCCTTTGGAATAATTTATTTCAATACAATATCTGCAGTTTTTCAGATGAAACTCTTTTCTTTTTCTCTTTTCTTTTTTCCATATTTTTTTCCAAAGCACCTTTTCGGATGAATAAGTTCAAAATTTATTACTCAACTTTAACTTCTGTATGTGGCCGTGGTAGCCTAGGGGTCACGGTCAACAGATATCGTCCTCGTCACTTGATTGAGATTCAAAATGACGAGATCCGTCTCCAATAGGCCTCGAATTGCTTCAAAGTGCGACGTAAATAAACAATCAATGAATCAAAATTGATTTCTTTATGGAATACAAAGTATTTATACTGCTTAAATTTGTCCTTTTTTCTGTATAAAATATGTTATATATTTCGCCATTTATTCTTAAATTTCTAATGGACATGGCATAAAACTTTACATGTCAAAAATAAAAACGCCATTTCTTAAAATTATTTTTCATTCTTAAAAACACACGATATAATGAATTAATATATGTGAAATAATTGTTTGGATGTATTAATATTGAGATATGTTCGTGAAAAAAAAATATCTGAATTTGAGACTCATTTTACAACAGAACATAAATTTAGCATTTTGTAAACAAAACCTTAAATTTTACGCAATATTTGCAATTTAAATTTATTTCAAAGCTTCTTGATGTCAAATATTACCTGTTTTTTCAAAACTAAACTTAGACTATTTTTTTTCTTGGTGTTTCATTGTTATATTCCTCATATATTACTTATTTGTTCTTTTACTTTTCACTTACTAGTAACGTACAAATATGAGAAAAACTATCGAAATTTACTTTGTTTTTCTAGAATATGGAGGTGCGAAGAATTTCTAAAATAAAAAAAAAATTCTCCTTTTTCTCATTCATTTAACTCTACGAAAAATTGTAAGCTCACGAAAAGTCTATTTATTACTTTTATGATTTTCTTAAGTTTTATTTGTTTGACAAAACACTTATTCCTCTAGATATTATTTAAATCTACATAGGATTTTATTGCAAGAAATAATGATTCGCAATTTTCAATTAAAAATATTACACACTACTTATGTAAGGAATGCAAATAACATTATTCAATAAAAATATAATTTCTCTACTTTTTTTCACAATCATCTTTTCGAGTTAAGAAATTCACACGGTCACATTCGTATTTAATTCACCCAATCAAATATTTTTCATTTAGGCTAACAAAAACATATATAAGAGGAAAAAATTGGTTCTTACTTCTTTTTCGATGGTGTCGTACAATCTTGCCACATCGATCCAATCGTCAACGACATTACCACTGTTCTCTCTCAGGTATTCATACAAAAACTACGCGTGAATAAAAAAAAAACTTTTTATATGCAGTTATTTATCAATATTTTACACATGATTTAAAAGTAAATTAGTCCAGATGCATTTTAGTACAAAAATCTCATTTTTATTTCATAATCTATAACTCAAGACGCCCTCCCTTTCATTTAATTCACTGTTATTATTAAACTTAGTACATAAATACACAATTATGCAGTTAAAAATGAAGAGACATCAGATATTATTACTTCAGTTTATTAATAGTCTTCAGGGTATGAGTGCTTTACATGAAGTATAATTCTCTCTCTCTCAAAAGTCCCCTTGACCCAAACGTGCTTGTTTTGTGGTTTGTAATATTAACCAAAGTTCACTCTTACCAACTCACTTGGACTCCTATGAGAAATATCAAAAGGGTTGAGGGTTCGAGCGGTAAAACCAAATTCCTCCTTTAGGGACTTACTCCAAAAAAATATTTATTCAAAATCGGTCTGCTACCCAAATCCTCTTGCTACGCAACAATGTCTATTATCCACCAACAAGTGCGACCATTAACTCTCATACCTCAACTTATATACAGTGGGACCCCGTTCACATGCGGTTCGTTGACTCGCGAGTCCACATATTTCGTGGGTTTACCATGGCTGTTCTTTTATTAAGTTCAGATAAAACTTTCTTCAAAACTCGCTAGAACATCCTGTTAAGTGATGGCATCATTATGTTTTTTCTTTCTATTTTATATATCGTAGGATAAACAGGGATGGAATTCCGATTTGCAATGGCAAACATGCTCTGCGAAGGAGAGAAACAAAAACTGGGAAGAAGTGAAGAAATGGCAAATGGTGCGTACCCACGTAAAAACGAACAAAAAAGAAGCGCAGGGGTAGAGGAAGAATCTCTTAGGAACCAGAACTGGCAAATCCTCTGATCGGAAAGTGCAGACGATGACTTTCATCAGAGAAGAAAAAAATCTGACAAAGCCGAGATGAGCAAAATCCTGTCTTCGAAACGCATTCTATGAATTTTTGGAACTGAGAGAGGTCCGAATCTTTTAATAATTTTAACTTATCTTTTTTACATTTGAATGCTAAGATTCCAGTTTGAATCTCTTTTTTATAAAATATTATTTTCAAGATAGTGTCAACTATCTTTTATTGGTCACATTTTAAAAATTATAAAGATTTCTTTCTTGCATACGTTATTTCCGGGACATTGAAACACGCAGAGAATTCATATCGATGTTGAAATAAATATTATTGTTAGTGCTCAATTTACAAAAAAAATTTTTAACTAAAGGTTCACTTAAAAATGCCAAAAGAAATACACATTATATATATATATATATACGAATAATTACTGGTAATCTGGCATCATTACATTGCTCACTAATTAAATTAAAAGATAATGAACAAAAAAATCTTTTATTCTCAAAAATGCATTAAGGAAGAAGCCCTTTAGACTATTAAACGCCGCTTTCATTCTCTCTATCATGAACCTCAAGAACCTCAGCTCAAACGATAAATAATGTGAACGAATTTTAACCACTTTTTCAAAAAAATCTATATTAAAGATCAAGGACTACAAAGACAAGGAAGGATCGTGGATATTTACTTTAGCTCTTTTTCTATAAAAGAATCTAAAGTATTTGTCTCAGTAGGAATAAACATCTTTCAAAAATTACATGGTGTGCGGTAGCTGTAGGTATTAAGGGTAATACAACCTCATGGAGGATTTATCGATTACCCGTTGCGTACGGAGTTATCATTGTTTGCATGACTTCGCAGTATAACCGATGACATGTTTATCTGGTAAGTTTACTCTTTTTCGGGGTGGTTGAGGATTCGAAAAAAGTCATGCAGTGTTCATTCTGTTTGGTATTTAAACGTCTATTAATTCATTAATAACACGTGACGTATTTTCTAGAATCGTTCATAGGAGAATCGCGATGTTTTAGGAAAAATATGGTTTTAGGTAATACGGCCACTAATGACTGAATTATCTTCACTAGTGGCAGTAATTCAAGCATGCCAGCTTTTTCTTGTTTAATATGTTTATTATATTTAATATTATGCTTGTCCTTCTCTTTCACATTATGCATACATAGATTACATGCATACATATATACATACACACACACATGTATATATATTTATATATATATCCTGCTTAACAGGACATCAAATAGACAGAGGATTAGTAGGAGCTGGAATCAAGGAATATGAACTCGGTTTATTTTCTTATTTATTTTCGATTCATTTCAATTAAAATTAAGTTCGGTTCAAAAATAATACAATTGCGTATTTTTCAATTGCATCGATGAAGAAAAATTTGGTAGAAATGGATTGATCGAGAAAGTTAGGAAAGGGCCGTGTTGCCTGCACTGAACTACGTTACAGAGATGTTTCGCTGAATATCAAATTTAAGAGAGTGAGAAAATGAAAATGAAACCTAAATTCTTTTAAAATATTCCAGAAGAGTGATAGTAATAATAGCTCGTGTTTTGAACTTCGTTTCACCAGTAACAATTTCTATTTGAAATAAGAGTGCCCCTATTATTTTCGGAAACACCTTATTTATCGAATTTTTAAGAATCTAATGAATCAGATAACACATTCCGGGTATCTTATTTTATACACATCTTTCAAAATATCATTTTGTACAATGCTATTCAAATGTCATAGAGAGAGAGAGAGAGAAAGGGAACCATTTTTACTGAAACCATAAGTTTGATAAACGTCAAATGTTCCTCATTTATGATATATATATATATATATATATATATATATATATATATATATATATATTCCACTGCTGGCCATTAAATTGCATCACCAGGAAGGAATGATCTGGCGAATGTCAAAATCACATGAAAAGAGGAAGAGGTTAGGATATGCAAATGATTAGTATTTCATCGAATTTAGACGATGCAGGAGGGAGAAACATCTGATGTCCTGAATAAAAGAAAAGTTGTGTAGTGGATTTCTCAATCCGAAAGCGCTTTGTGAGGTCGGAGTTTGCTCAAAATATCGTGTTATGCTTCGAATAAGAAATAGAAATGCTCACCAGCAAGTGTTGGAATTCGATAGAGGTAGAATCGTTGCCTCTCGAAAATGTGGATTATCGTTCCGTGATATCGCCCTTCACGTTGGTCGAAATCTAACCACTGTCATTGGAATATGGAATCAATGGGTTGCTGAGAGTCACTTTGAATGGTATGCAGGATTTTCTCACCTTTCCATGACTAACCACCAAGAGGACGGTAATATTGTGATATCGGCCTTGCGAAACCGTACAACTACATCAAGGACCATTAGTCAAAAAAGGGGCAAGTTTCCAACACGCCCAGTATCCACTCGTACGGTGCGATGACATTTGCTGTAGTGAGGACTGTCAACACAGCGACCATTTCTTCGGCTTCCCTTGACAATGCAGCATAGAGAGGGACGGCTACTCTGGTACTTTGAACGACAAAACTGGACACACGAATGATACAATATCATCTTTTCAGACGAGTCCCGGTTCTGCGTGCAGTATTCTGATGGCCGTATACAGGTTGACATGCTGCACGTCAGGTTCTGACCTTCCTCGATATACAGGTTATTCGATTGCTGCCCAGGCCATCACGATCTCCAGTTGTGTTACCCATTGAAAACATCTGGTCATGGGTTGTTGAAAGACTGAACCGTCACCCTTCTCTAGCTAATACGATTGATGATTAATGAAGTGTGGCATAGACTTGAAGAAGCACGGAATAAATAGCCCGTTTCTGTCATCCAAGCCTAGCTCGACTAACCGGGCAAGGACCATTTTATCTGCGTGGGTGGCAGCAGTTTCTACTAATTTCGCATCCTAGTAACTCCCCAAACTGCTTGCAAATTTAATCATTTTGTCTTCACGCCATACTGTTTACGTACGAGAAATATCTTTTTTGTATTTGAGTTTCATCATGGTGTTGCAATTTTAAAGGCCAGCAGTATATATATATATATATATATATAT
>BMAW01129033.1:909370-940622 GCA_019974015.1 Nephila pilipes | reverse complement strand
TATATATATATATATAAATGATAATTCATGAAGTTACGACCAAACTGAAGTCGATTGAGACCGAATGATTGAATTTTTTATTTTGTCTATTTATAAAAAAAATACGATTAATCATGCATTTTTAAATTCTTATTCATAAAAAGATGATGTTTTATTTATTTTGGCACCGCATTTTAAAAACATGACGCGGATGTTGGTTGAACTAGAAATATGCTTATTTTTAACGGTTGAATAGTTTCAAAAAATTAAAGAACCGATTGGAATGTTATGCTTTACCGCATCTTGTTCCAGAATCTCCTTGACAGGATCTGAATTCATATGTTTCGATAGATCATCCCAATATTTCTCACATACGTCTTGGTAATTGAAAAACTGTAAAAAATGAATCAGAAAAATATATACAAACAAATAAAACATTTGTTATGCATTCAATTATTAAATCAGATGAAATTACAAGAACACTTATGTGCATAAAAGTATAATTTCTAGCTGGTGTACCTATTCTACACACGGATGAATCGGAAAACGCAACCCAGCGAGCAAGCATAAAATATTTTTAATAAGATCCTACATTATAATGTACAATTTCATATCTTGGTGCAAGGCTAGCTTTTGAAGAAAGTCAGCAAACGAAATGATCAATAAATTGTCCTAAAATGATAAGCAAACGATATAAAATATTCATTCGTAAAAGAACACTTTAGCGCATCGAGAAATAAATAATTTTAACATTAAACTATGAGGAAGTATTGATAAGTAATTTGAAGTGCTTTTTGATAAAGAATATTAATGTCTTTCCCTTCGGAGTGGACGTATAAATTTTCAACACTGATGACTGTGAACTCAGCAAGCACTCTTGGTATCATAATGTTGATGAATCCGCGTGTTTGTTTTCGCAGTAATTTGATCAGTTCTAATTTAACGTTGAATTTAACGGCAACGTTTGACGAAATGTAAACAAAACACACGCATCAACAAATAAGAAAGTTCACGACCGTTCCTCGATTTCCTGAACTAATAGGGGAACTGCAAAAGATTTTGCGTTAAAGGATTTTATGACATGAGAAACATTTTGCCACTTTACAATTCACTTTTCTTGCCTGAGTGGAAATTTACATTTTTCAAAGAATATTTTTTGTGTTGATTCATCGGGTAAAAAATGGAAATTTCGTTTCAAAGAACAAACAAAGAATAAAGATAACGATCTCGAGAAGAACGTCATGAAGTACAAAATGTAAGAAACAAAATAGACAATGTCGTCACGTGAATTAATACGCTTCAAAGCTGTCCGTAGAGAATTAAAAATAGACCATGATGACAGTGACGTAGAATGCGTCAGATTTGCGAGCAGTGCAGATAAAATCTTACTTATCTGTCACTTTATTTCTGAATTTTAAAAAATTCTGAATCGATAAACGAGAAAATCTCTTAGAGGTGCACATCGTCACCAATATAAAAACTACTTATTTTTTATACATAATTAAGCATCAAATTGAAAAAATAATCTGGTGTTTCTTCGAATTTCCTTAAAAAAATAAATTTTTCAGCTCTTGATCATAATTGAAAATTTTAATAATTCCATGTCGATATCTTTTGTTAACAAAACAACTAGAAAACTTGAATCCAACTTCTGTTTTTCAACAAAAATGGTAAAATATGAAGAATTACTCTGTGCTTTTGAAAATATTTTTGGTCGGTTTTTCCTTTTTTTTATTTTCATTTATTTTATTTCATTATTATTTTTTCAATTTGAATCGGGAGGAAATTCGGAATCATACATCGAAAATGTTTATGAGAAGAGACAAATATATATTTGTCGCAGAAGAAAAGTTGTTTCAACTTTGTCTTTCCAAAACATTTTGAGTACTTTTATTTATTATATCAATTTTAAATTGAAGAATACTATTGACACAAAGGGGTATGCCAAGGAGATCGAATTGTGTCAATATACTATTTTATCTTCATATGATTATTTTTTATTTTTCCTTTTTTTTTTTCTATTTTCGATACAAAGAATTTCCTATCGTTTTCCTAATCATGAAATTAAAATAATTAGCATTCATTGACCGTAAGAGAATCAAAAAAATCCAATTCAATTTATAAGTGTTACAAATTATGATGGATTGATTAAAACAAATATTCGGGAATTAACTTCAGGAGGATTTATAACATGTTTGATCGATAGATGGCGTTACGTATTGACGAAAATGATAAATACCAATTCACGAAATTCAAGTGATATCTTTGAAAAATTATGCATTTTTTGGAAGGAAAAGAAAAGCCTCAAATTGTTCTGTGTTTCGTATTTTTTGGATTCCACTTCAGAGGAAAAATTGTTGAAGACAGTTTTCAGGAATATCCAGGAATTTCCACTCCTTTTCTGGATTTTGGAACCATCAGATATATATGTTAAGGACCGACCAGCACAAAACAGAGGCCCGGAAACAAAATTTGTAAAAGAAAATAATAATTCATTTTGCGTATGTGTGCCATTTATAACATTGTGCATTGGCTTTAGAATTGAGTAATTAAAATATTTAAATAAAATAAACACTTTGTTAAAAAAATTAAATAAAAGAAATATCGCTTCGCGTAAATGTTTAGGAAATACAATTTGGTGAGCGACTTTCTAGAATAAATACACACTATTGGATTTTTCGTTTTATTTTCTTACTTGTTTCATAACACATTCGAAGATAATATTCATATCTATAAATATTTGGATTAAAACCAAAGAGAAAATGATACCATTTTGATTTTGCTAAATCGGTCGGTGTCTGTGTACCTTGAGTAAAACAGCTAAAAATCACAAAGATTCAGTATTTTTAAGTTTGAAAATCTCGACTCCTCTTTTATCAATTAAAATTTTTAAAATAATGTAGCATTTTCTTAAAATTTAAGCAAATATGTGTTATTTTTTAGCGAAATAATTACTCATAAAGTTTATATATATATATATATATATATATATATATATATGTGTGTGTGTGTGTGTTCTTTTTCTTTCATCACACATTACCACAAACATTCCCAACTGCAACTCTATTTTCTGAGAGGAAGTCATTCAGACATTTTTACGTAAATTATATGTTCAAATGAGATTCAACTTCCCGTTAAACAGCCTTCTTTTGATGTAAATCATTATCATTTAAAGTAGATAAACGATAAATAATTTTGAAAATAAAGAATAACACACAATTAAAACTTCCAAAGTATAACCATATAAAACTATTGATGAGATGCTGCATCCTTAATTAAATTGCAATTAACTCATATTCTTTCAAAAATAAAAAAAAAATCGTTTTTGGAGAAAATCTCCATTGTTTGGTCTAAAACTTCTTGGCATACTCCTATGTCATAACTAATAACTTTTTCTCATAAGAAATCGCTGAGTGAATATATAAAGGAGTGAATCATGAATATATAAAGGAGCGAATCTTACAATGTCATCCTCTTCCATGTAGCTGATCACGATGGGCTGCCATTTGAAACCGGGCATAAACTGCCATTCTTCTGTGGGGGCATACAGGGAGGCCAGCAGGGACAGAAGACTGACCGTGGAACGGTCCTCGAAAGAGCTGAACGCATCCACCTGGCCGAGAGAAAAGAAAGTCGCCATTACACTCTTAACGATCCTACAAAATAACTCTTGAAAATTGTATTTAACAAACAAATAACCTTGTGCCAATTGTAAGATTTTAGGTAATTTTTGAATAAAAACATTACATATTTTCTAAAAATATTACAAAAAATTAAATAAATACTTACGATTTCTTCAAAGATTAATATTTACGATTAAATCAGAAAATCGCTTTGTCTTTTTTTGAATTTAGGCCAGAATTTGAGTAATAATTATAGAAATCAAGTATATATATGCGATTTAAGTTAAATTCATTTTTGACTATTTTGGTGTTAGATGTTTCTCTACTACGTGTAGTGGGAGAGAGTTATAGACTTAAGTATGCCAGCAGCGGTGTTTCGAATCCAGGACTATAGTGGATACGAAGAAAAGTTGACCGGTCGCTTTTTGTTGCTTCTCAATCAACCAGGCGAAAGGAGACGACGTCCCGTTCAGGCTAGTTATTGAGGAGTTTTAACTTTTGTCGTTGTTGTTGAAGACAGCCGCTGCATACTCCCCTTCCAGTATCATCGTAGTCATACGATAAGAAGCATTCTGAATGATATTTGTTGAAAAGATCACTTTTCAAGCCATTACTGCAATTGATTTTCATCCCTTTCCTGTTGTATTGAGTTTTGCGTGAAGAAGGAAAATATGTTAGAGAACCATTACATTTATCTTAAACTAAAAGTTTCTTACTGGTTGACATTTTGAAATGGATAGTAGCTGAGTCAGATCAGATCATTTTATCAAGAATTGAAGATCATCATGGAAATTGTAATTTTATACGCAAATGTAACAGAAAATCAGTAAAATAGCCTAAAATATTGAAAAATCAAAAATCATTACTCACCTCTCCAGGATCAGTGGTAATAAAATGATCGTAACGCTTGCGTAAAAATTTTCCTAATTCATACTGTTGCAACTTTCCCAACTGTAAGATAAAAGATACATATTAAACAAATTCGTAAAAAAAAGAATTATTAAATTTATTTTTAAGCCCACGTTTTTGTGTCAAATCTTGACAAATAACTTTTAATCGCAGTTGCCTCATCGTAGGCATGTGAAATTAATTTCTTAGCTATTAAGTATATTTTATCTGAATTATTTTCATCCCGTGTAAAATAATGCTGATTGTTATATTATGCCACTAATAACAGTCATTAAATCGATCTTTTTACTCTGTCTTTTATGTCTAGGAACTGGAAATGCAACGAAAAGTTAAAAAAATGAAAGTTAATTACCTGAAATCATAAATTTGACTTTGTTATAGCCAATGTGAGATATAATGCTACTTGTAATCTGTTACGAAACTTAAAATGCACACACTATATATATATATATATATATATATATAGGATCTAGGAATTTTTTTTTCCTTTCGTTTCTGTAAACACCTTAGAAAATTATTGACCAGAAAAATCTTTTCGTCATATGTTGGAATCTCTCAATGAACATTACGGACCCATTCTTAAGGTTCCCAAACTCAGAAGATGTAGAAGCAGAATTTGAAAAAATTTCAAGAATAAGCTAAATTTGTACTAAATAATCAGATGTGATTTTAAAACATTTTGTAAAATTCGATTTTTTTTGAAAAAAAAAAAAATTAGGGGAAAAAAACATTGGAAAGAAAAACATTATTTTTGAAGACTTTTACGGAATGTATTTGTAAGCGTATTTTTAAAGGTAATATTTCTCTTATTAGCAGAAAACTTTTTAAATACATTGCTGCATAATTGTTATTTCTGGTTCTTAAGTTATTTTTTTCAGTAAAACTGTCATTGATATGTCTACTTCAAATAACGTTGGGGAGTGATTTCCATAAATAAAAGTTTACTATTTCTTAGTAATTACTTCTGATTAAGTTTAATTGCCTCCTGAGATTTGTTTTTGCTTCACTGGCGACAGAGATAGCCGAGTGGTCATGGTCGTGATTTTGCAGCCAGTGCTCTTTCCATCGAGTGTCAGATTTGAGTTGTGATGCCTCTAAAGACCCGCCGTATATTGAAATTGATACATTTTAAATTCGTCTGGTCTCAAAGTCTTATCGTTGTTGTGGTATGAAAATTCGGAGAGGGAGTTGCCAGCTTAGATGTCGTTCTCTTCACTTGAAATCGGTGGACCAATAGCCACGCGATGCTTGTAAATGCGACGTCAATGAACTTTCAATCCTTATGCAACATGTCTGTCTTAGGTTATAAATATGTTTTTAATACATAATTTAATTTGCAGAATTAAATTATTAAAAAATCCATTAAACTGTTATATACAGAGCGTTGTGGCGGGGGGGGGATTTTGTCACCAAAGGAATAGAAATTTGATTTCCTCACGCGCTCACTCATACACCAGCGAACACACATACTCCCTCAATCATTTATTTATTAGAGATTGGTCAGAAAAGATATTAAAAAAACCACTGTATTTTAAAAAATGATCATACACACACACACATATCATAAGATATAAAAAATTCGAAAAGAGAATATTATTATTGAAAATATAAAGCGCAGTTACAAAAAAGAAAGTGAATTACAATTTTCCAAAAAATTTTATGTATTTGAATTCCTTATGTCATGAAACGCTTATACAAATGCAAATTTCCCTTTATCTCCTCCAAAAAATATTCGAAGTCAAACTTGCAATACAGAATTGCAGACTTTAATTTCTTATTATCGTTATAACTATGCAGACATACGAAACTGAAAGAAAATAATAATTATTTGCGCGATATAATTCAATACATTGCCAGGAAACATTTTTTTTCAAATATCCCTGAAACTTATGACACTATTCGAATGAAATTTGGAATGTCATCTATTAAAATCATTATCCTCTTGACACCCAACGTCTATTCTGTTGGACATTTATATTTTACATGCAGAGAAAGAATTCACAGTTTTATATCCTAAAATCAGGTACTCTACCATATCGGACAGTCCAGTGGTGTCATCTATTCAGCAAAATGTGAAATTATTTGTTGTGATCCATGTTCCAGAAGCATTTGAAAATGGCGGACAAGAAGAAAACTACCATTGACGGTGTGTCACCAGTTTAAACTTAGTTTCATTATACTTTTGCATATTATTTTTGAATTAAAAATAGCTATTATACAATTTTAAATGAGTGAATATTGTAATTATGTTGCACATTTAATCAGTAACATATGTTCTGATAAAATGTCCATTATAATGACTAAGATTCAATGTCCATTATAATGGACTGGCTAAAAATTGTACTTTTCTTAATTAAAAAAAACCCGGCTGTATATAGTGTTTTGTTTTAAATTCTAGATGATTTATCTCATATTAGGGAGAAATTACTCAAAGAATATGGTCTTGGGTCTCGAGAGGTTAAGAACTAAAATTCTGCTAGAAATTAAAATTCAGCAACAAAGAATTATTTTTGAAGTTAATTAACTTTATTAATTAATTCATTCATATCAGTTATGTTCGGTCGTAGTGACAGGTGGAGCTTCCGGAGCTTCATCGAAAGCTATAAGTAATTTGCGAGTGAGTTCTAAACGAGAAGGTTGAAAGATGCAATGATAGAATAACGTCTATCATGTGACCCCGGCAAAAACACTTCCAAAAACTGTAATGAGCGTAAAATAAACATCTATGCTAAAGCAACTGATTGATTTATTCTGTTTTGAGAAATCAAGATACCATTCGAATCGAACTTTTTCCCGTAAAAGAAAACGGAACGAATCCATTTTGAATCATTAATAATGATATGAATATTTTTCAGCTGAAATGAAAATTTAGAAAGTCATTTTTACAACTTTATTTTTCTTTCTCATGATTATAAATGAGTGAAACTTTTCATTAAAAAGAACACAAAATAGACAACAGAAGGATTCGGAGTCTTACTTTCGGTAGCAGTCCAAGTCCTTCGGGCCAATCGTCTGCGGTGTTCTCGTCTTGGGCGTAGAGCGAGAGGGGAGCGTAAAACGCATTGGTCGTCAACTAAGTAAAGAAATGAAAAATAATCGGTCATGATATTCCAATTGAAATGATTTTATTTTTATCTTGTTATTCCTGACGGATTCAGGTGGATTCCACAATTAAGTTGGTTTTTGAGAGACTTGTGTCCAATGAGCTAAGTTTATCCCTCTATCTAATGATTGTTAACACCTTTTTTGTAAAACTTTTTTAAAATTTCAGATAAATTTAAATAAAAACACTTATACATCGGATATATTTTATTGAGAATATTTTGTCGAGTGAAAGTTATTTTGTATTAAAGAGAAATTTGGAAAAAAAAAAACATAACTTCCTAAAATTTATTTCTTCTCATAAAATTTACTCTGCAAACAAAATTTGTGAATAATCCTGGATAATATTTATTCTGGGCATGAACTGATTTTTATGCACATAACGTTGTAATTTACAGCCGTTCATGCTGATGATCTTGTTTTCCGGTAGCCGTAGTTTGAAGTAACCCGCAGTATGGTGAAGATAGAGTTCAATCTATTGAATTCTACATTGGTGGCCTTCGAAAGGTCAAGAAACGCTGGGAGAAATACATAACTCTGGATCGTGACTACGTAGAGAAGTCTTAAAAATAATAAATAAAAATAAAGTTTCTATCTTATTTCTTAGTTATTATTAAAATGTTATGATACCCCTGAATAATTATTAAAACTTTACGACACTGCGGGTTACTCAAATCTATAGCTTCCTGAAACAAATAAATCAACAATAAAACCAATAATTTACAAATTTATGTACAAAGGACCAGTTATTATGCAGAATAAATTTTTCCAGATATTTCCATTAGTTTTTTTTTTGTAATAATTAAATCTTAAGGATATATAAATATCCCTGTATACACAATAATTCCACCTGTCGTGCAAATCTGAGAGGTATTTATAGATTCCGAATGATAATTTTCGCTTCATTGCCTTTTCACTTTTTTTTTTGCTTGGTAACCGTTGCATAACTTAGATTCATTTCTAACTAGTCTTCGACATCTGAAAAACGCATGTATGTACGAAATTGACTTTTCTTTTTTGAGGAAAACCTATTTTCAATAATTGTTTGTAAGAAAAAAATGTAAAAGCATAATAACTTGAAGATTAATTAAATTTAATGCCATGTAACGATACAATTTTTTTTAATAAGCGTACTACAATTCGACGAATTATTGAAGAAAATAGCGATGTAAGATTATTTTCTAATTGAGTTTAATTTTTATTTAATTGGCTGAAATTCTTTGCTTTAAACAGGCGTAGAATGATTTTATCCCTTCGTTTTTTGAAGCATTATTCTAGGATTAAAATTAATAAGATACTCCGAATAATACTACAATGATAAAAATATAAATTACACAAGAACTTTCTCACTTCTAAAGCGCAGTTGAATTAAAGCATTTCCTTATTAGTTAATTTAATAACGAAAATGTTTTAGGTTTTAGACAAACAGAGAACATGTCGAGTTCTAAAATTTAATGCTATGTAAAATGTTAAAATAGAATAGAAATAATAGTTAATGAAATACAAATTATAAAGTGGAAATACAATGCAATATCAAATTGGTTTCTTTTCAAAATATACCCAGAAGTAATCAAAGTTGAGAAGAAATTGTTTTTAAATCTTGATGCTTTTTAAACAAAAATTGGGGGATCACAATTTACTTAAATTTTGAATAAATCCATATTTTTAGTAATTTTTGAAATTCCTAATTTATTCATGCAATTTAATTTATTCATCAACAAGTAAGGGACAAATGACAGATATTTTTATATAAGTATTTTAATCCTGTATAAATCTAAAGAGAAATATTTCAATGCGACGTGAATTTGAAATTAGAGTTCATTCTTGGTGAAAGTAGGCATGAATTATGATACAGGCAAAATTACACAACCAAAGACATCCTACTTGAAGCAAACTTTAAATTTTACACATTTTTGGACTTATTATATGTCTTTAATTTTGTGGTGGAAATTATTACCTTTGTAGTAACATGTAAATATAAACATTTTTCTTTGAGTTCAAACATAATTATTTAAGTGATCATATTTTATCAACATAATTTACATATTGCAATTGGACGTAATAAATAACAAATAACTGCCCAATATTTAACATTTAATGAATAAAAATCAGTAACAGAATATATGTGGTTTTTTTAACTTGTTATCACATCAAAATATTTGTTATCTCCTTTGTCTTGAATGTTATACCATTCGAGTATGTATTCAAAATAATGCTCTTTTTCTTAAAGATACATTAAATACTATGTTTTATGTTTATTCAAAATAAATCATCCGATTTGAAAATTCTATATTTTCGAAAATAAACATCACAGAAGGATAGGTGATACATGAATGCAAAGGGGAAATTTGGAAACTTTATACTGTGAACAATAGGTGGCCTTCGTGTGTTCTTTATGAAACTATTTCTCGAAAATTAATATAGAGGTTTTAACGAATCTACTTTGGAGTTAGACCGGTCGCATTCTACCAGATGACTTGATGTTACAAAGCTGACTACCAAAATCACTTGATATTCTTCCTTTCCGGATTTGTAAGAGATAAAGTGCTTGTAGCCTACTAATTTATGTGGAATTAAACAACGGATTTCTGCAGCTGAAGAATCGATTCCCGCTAGCACTTTACAACGTACTTGGCAGAAATGTACATATCGAATAGACATTACAGGTATAACTAAGGGAATTTTTCGAACACTTGTAAAAAAAACCTTCGCTTTCATGTATCACTTATTACTCTGTATCGTTTATTTATGAAAATTGGCATTTCGAAATCGAATGATTAATTGGGAATAACCCTGTATTTAAGCAAAATCATAGAAAAATAGCATCGATTCCGTCGCTCAACTGAACGTTTGAATTTACCACTCTTGTTGGTTAGAGGCTCCGCGACCAGGGAGTAAGAATTATGATCTGAAAGTAAAAGCGCGTCTTGAGCAACATACAATTAAAATAAACACCATCTCCGTTATTAATCATACAATATTTTTATATAAACATTCCAACTTACTAATACCAAAGTGAGATGTTAACACACGGATAATTGCAAAGAAATAATTTTGTTATAAGATAGAATCTATACATAAAGTTATAATATGTTTTAGAATTTCTTTAATATTTGAATGAATTTTGAAAGCATCAGGATTTCAGTGCCTTGATTACAATTATATTTAATTTATTCTTCACAAAATGTATAAAAACTGTCGATAATCTGATATTATCACACTCAGTAACTCATGACTATAATTAATATATAATGTAATGTTTTCTAAATTTTAACTGTGTCATTCCTTTACAGTTAATGAAAACCTATTTGCTTACAAAAAAATTCTTTTTTTTTTCAGAAAATCAGGATGAACTAGTGCGTCAGTACATAGAAAATAACTTAAAATTATCGTGAACTAAATTTGAAGCAAACATTAAACTTTAGCGATATTCAACAAATGTTTGAAACTCTACAATTAAACCTAAGACTGGAAAAAAATATGTCCATTTAATGAAAATACAACAAAATAATATGTAACTAAAATAACGCATAGAAAGAAATAATCATAAGAGTACTAACTTTTCGCCAACTAAAGAATTTGAAAGAACATATCATGGGTCAGCAAACTGTAACCGAGGCTAAATCCGGCCTCGGCTGTAGTTTTTAGTACGGCAAGGAAGTTCAAAACTTTTTTTCATGAAATTTTTTTAAAATAAATGAAACTATATAGTGTAAAGACTGATAAATATATAAACAAATTACAACAGCCTTTTTTGGTTCTTGATGCTAGATGTTAATGCTTAAGACATCTCCATATTTCAAACTCTATCCGGTTGTACAATCAAGAAGTAAGGAGCTCCTCATCCTCCCCGACCTACAATTAGCAGTAAATGATGTTCAAGATCATGATATGCTACAAGTAATGTTTAACGAAGTGGCTCTAATCCAATTCTATAAATATTTTTCGAAACATAAATAGAGTCCATTAAATCATACCCTCAGGAATGTTTATTTTTGTTTGGGAGTACTTATTAATGTGAAAAGACATTTTCGAAAATAAAGTACTAATCTATCAATACAGATTATTAGTAGTAGTCCAGTTAATTATTATCGAATATGATAAATATTATTTCAGAAAGAACAACTTCATTCATCGCCCGAGTGCAAAATTTAGCCAACTCTATAATACGGCTAATAATAAATGGAAGTAAAGTATTTTTAGAAATGTCAGCATGTGAAAATAAATATCATTTTAGAGCTCCATTTTTTTTTTTTTTTTTTTTTTTTTCATTTTATAAGAAAGTTAAGTCAATTTTGTTGTTTATAATTTTGCTCTATGATGTGAACAACCTGGTGCGCCAAAGCTTTTTATGAACTGGATTTCACGAAAAAAATGTGCCGATCCCTGGTCTATGTGATCACTAACTTTAAGTTCTGCTTTTACGAAACTTTTTTTGGCAGAAAACACTTCTTCTAAAGAGCACGAGAATAAGTATCATTCCAATAAAAACTAAATTATATTTAATGTATAATACTAAGAATTTTA
Source organism: Nephila pilipes (assembly GCA_019974015.1). Classification (NCBI taxonomy): domain Eukaryota; kingdom Metazoa; phylum Arthropoda; class Arachnida; order Araneae; family Nephilidae; genus Nephila; species Nephila pilipes. The sequence continues at coordinate 928,482 of BMAW01129033.1, read as the reverse complement.
GAGTGACTCATGCCCCAACCTAGTGTACCAAATAAACCTAGTCAAAATGTCTATCTATAAGAAATTTTAAATAATTAAAGTAATATTTCATTGACATAACAAAAAAAATTGAAATCATTTTTTTTTTTTGAAAAATGTAGGAACATAAAATGATACTAAAAAAATTCTTTAAAGTTGTAATGAAAACTTGTATATAAACTTTTTAGATTGTACAAAAAGTAGAGAAAAATTAACCACTTTTTTAATTGCAAAAATCTAGAAAACTGAATATTGCCCTTCCAGAACAAATAAGTAAAGAGAACAAATTCATGATCGAACATATGACAAAAATAGCAAGAAGATAAACCTCAAAATATAAAAAAAAAATGTTAACCTAGGCTTAAAGTACAATGAAAACAAATGAAAGAAGTAAACCATAATAGGAAAGGAAATATAACTTTAGAAAAAAATTCTGAATCTGTTCTATAATAGATCAGCAGGCTCTAATATGTTTTACGGGCCCTACATTGAAACACAAGAAAATGTTGTATAAAAGTATGGAAATTCTATAAAGTTCAAAAGATAATCAAATACTAAAAGATCTCATTACAGTATAAGAAGCCAAATAAAAATATATATGTATATAAATATAAATGCCAAAATATTAATAAAAAACAGAAAAAGAACAATACTATATTAAGCAATCAGATTAAAAAACTTCATGAGAAAAATACATTCTAAAAACAAACAAAATTTAAAGCTAACAAATAAACCTATATATATCCCAACTTGTTAAAATCAGAAATATAGAAATGCCCCAACCTGAGAGAAAGAGGACTATTGTAAATAAATTTAAAAGGCTTTATTACCTTATTTTAATTGTATGAATACTTTAAATGCGTACAAAATTTCGTAGCTCTGAATGTAATATTTAGCGCGTCATTCACCTTTCTTTATCAGTGTACCAGATCATTTCATTGACCATTGAAAATTTTCAAACTGCTATTTCTTATTTTTTATTTATTAATTTATTTTGTTCTTCATGACTGTCATGTATTTAAAATTTCAAGGCATCTTCTGTAATCAATATAAAATTCCCATTTTTTTTCCTGGTGATTTTCCATAATTTGCTGCATAATTTTTTTTTTATCGAATAAAGATTTCGATAAAAAAAAGTTTTTAATTAACAAAATTAACTATTATTTTACGGAATTTCGCAGTATATGATAGAAAAAGAAATGTGAAACAATAAATAGCACAAGTACAATCAAAAAAATACACAGAATTGTGAGACTAAGAAACAGAGAGAAAAAAATGCTTAAAATTATTAAGAAATGTAGCAGCAGTAAGAAATTTAAAATATTGAAATATTTCAAAACAAATTAAAATTTTTAAAAATAATTGTTTGTTTGAAGTTTTGTTTTTTCTTTCTTAAATATGTATTTTACGACTGTTCAAACAAAGTGAATATAAACATTTTCTAATCGATATCGAATGAAAGGAAATTCCTCACAGGTACTGTTTCTCCATAAAAACCGATCTTCTTATCACAAAAATTGATACACGCTGTAAAATTCTAATTTTTTAAAAGTTTAATCCCCAACAGAGAAAGAGAAATCCATCTTACTATTTGCAGATAAGTTAGTTCTCTCCCGGAGTCGGGAGATTCATCTTGAGCTTGGTCTTTTTGGAAGTGACACAACAGCACAATTAGAATTAAGTACTTCCACATTACTAAGCAACCGAATTAGCATATCCTTATCTCGGTAGAGCGACTCCTCAGGATTATTTTACCCTCCCTTCTCGCGCTCTCGTTACGTTTCCAGTGTGAGGCGCACATCACACGTCCTTCAATAAAATCCGAAATGCGTTTCGCAAGAATCTTGTTGATCCTGAGGCAGGTGATCACTGGCCACTTAGGAGATCAAACATGGCACGAAGTGTAACTTCCCTCCTCCTCCTGGCCAATATTTGAGTAACAATAAAAATAATAATAATGTCACTGCGTTACCAAAAGTGCCCTTTCACGCACGCATGGGAGAAAATTCTAGAGGTGTTTCACCGATTGATTTGTCTGAAATTGTATCATAAAATTACGACAAAAGCGGATCATCTGATTCTGTGTCTTTATGGATGGCAAACAGTTGTCTGGGAAGAAGGCGATTTAAAAATCAGAAATTGATTGGTTTTCACAAAGAATATTTTCATTCGGTCTTTTTAAAGGATCTCTTTTGAAATTATGTTTAATATTTCTGTTTTGAGGATTAATCATGAAATTAATGCAATTAGATGATGCACAAATCTTCAATCTCTCCGAGTCTATTATACCATATTGGGAGCATTATCTCTTACAGTGTTTATTTTCATAAAAAAATGTTTCGCGTTTGTAAATGCTGAAATCAGATAATTCGTTTCATTCGTAGACTTACAGTAGATCCCCAAATTGAGTATATACCTTTCTTTATCGACATTAAAATTATAAAAAAGTAATACTGAATATTTATATAAAATTAATATATATCTAAGTGATAAAAAATATTTTAAGAAATGTGCAAGGCAGGAAAATAAGCATGTGAAACCCGTTTAATAAATTAATTATATAATTTTTAAGCAAAACTTACAACATATTAATTCGTAAAATTGAATACACACCTGACATTACTTTTAAATGGAAACATAAAAAGACAAACTAATATTTGGTTGCACCCCCTTTCGAATTAATGATGGTTTCCAGAAGGCGTGACAATGATTTAATAAGATTTTAGGTTGTTTCAATTGTGGTTGTTCTTCTCTTAAAACAGTTTTTAAAGGGTCTTCTCGTGATATGATGCTTTTGGACAGATTATTTCAACTGTGTCCATACATTTTCAATAACATTGAGATCAGATGATTGTGGTGAAGTGTGCAACTGCGTTCTACAGTTGTACAACAGCCACAATTCAACATTTTTATCTGTATGCTTAGGATCATTATCGAATTGGAAAACGAAACTCGATCCTAAACCAAACTTTCCAGCACTTTGCTTTAAATTATTTTTCAGAATGTTCAAGTATTGAATTTTATCCATGATCTCATCTATAAACACAAAACTTCTCACACCATTGGTTGATATACAGCCCTTTACGAGTATAGAGCCACCTCCATCTTGACAGTGGGACAAGTGTTTTTAGGAAGCAACTCACTGTTAGGCTTTCGCTGAACATAACATCACCTATCACTTCCAAAAACATTAAATTTGCATTCATCTCTAAATATAACTTTATTTCAGAAAGCTGGAGAGCTTGAAATATAATTTTTAGCATATGAAAACTTTTTATCCTGGTTTCGTTTAGAAATGAAAGGCTTTTTCGTAGGATCCTCCTCTTGATTCTGTCATCCAGGATCTCCTTTCGTCCTCTTCCGCGAATATTTTTAACGTGTCCCAAATCATTTTACTTTTTGATGATTTTTTGTACACATCTGTGACTTCACTAAACTACTGTTGCAATTTTTTAAAGAGATTTACCTTCTTCAGACATTTTAACAACCAGATCTCTAACGTGAACAGCAGTTTCCGTTCTGGAATCCATTTTGAAGTTTAAAAACTAATATTTTTACGAGAAACTGATACATTAGGATTTAAATCTAATGTCAGTGTCAAACGCAAAAACTTTAGTAAAAAAACTATGAGCTAATTTATCAGATTGAAGCCACTTTGTACAAAGTGCATACTTAACTTTGAGACATTAGATAATGCAAATACTTTTATTATTATATCAACTTCCTGTTTATTTTTTGGATAAATATCTTATTTAAGGAGTTGTGTATCATTCATATTAAAAGATTTTACATAAAACTTTTTACCATATGTTTGTATTTTCAAAAAAAAAAAAAAAAAAAGAAAGAAAGATAGGTAGAAACGTATAAACTCAATTTAGGGAGGCACTGTATATATTTGAACTTATGTAGGAGTATGCGTTCTTTTAATTTCGATATAATAGTTTCACTGTATGTGGTTAAATTCTTATTATTTTACTTTTAAAAACATATGCACACAATGTGCTAAAAAGGGTACGTGGTTTTAAAGTGGGTAAGGTACGTGTATTTAAGATATTATTTCATATTGATTTTTACTTTTACTTATTATTTCATACACCACGAACCAAAAGTGTAGAATATACTGTATTTTTCAAATAAAGTTTTCGATAAAGCATTCATTACAATTTAAGCTGAATAAAACGGCTTAAAACAATTAAAGACATAATCTCTTCGGATAAAGATTCCTTGAATAATTTAGCAATTTAATATACAACAAAAAAGATTGAAAATTGAGTGTCCCAAAAGCTTAGACACTGACTCATTTTTTTTGTATAATAAATTGCTAATGTACAAATCTTACAAGGGAAGTCATAAAAATGAAGCATAAAAGTCATTGCAACATCTCAGGGCTTATATTTGAAATGTCGGAAGCCAGACAGATTACTCCCGATGAGGTTAATTAATTAAGGAAATTAAAATAAGAAGACCTATCTTTTCGGCATTCCATTAATTCCGAATTGGTATAAATGTAGTATTTATCGAATGATATTAAGAGTTGGAATATAAGAAGCAAAATTTCCCTCTGAAAAACTGCAAGTGATTAATGGAAGAGACGATAAAAGGAACCAAAGGCTGATTGTTTCGAGGGGGGGGGGAAATCTCCGTCCGACCAGCCCAGAGTGCAATGGGCGTTCACTTTGCATGGAATACAGTTATAACAAGAATTAAAGAATGTATAACACTGGTTATACGGAAACTGTAAGAGAATTTAAAACCTCCTCACGTGTCTGAAATATTAGAGTGTCTCGTATATTCATGTATCCTAAAGCAGTCATTTGTAATTTGGTCATTTTCAGTTACAGCAAGAAATGGAATCTTGAAGCTCTCGATGGATGAATTGATTATTGGTAGGATCTATCAGTAATGAACTCAGTCCTCTTACCTTACCTTATGAAATATATCACGTTATGAAACATCATCTTGATAAATATTGTCTGAGTCATCTGGTAGCATGGCGGTGGCCGAATTATGTTTTGGCGTTCATCTACCTTCAAAGGACAGATATCTTTACAGTTTTTCAGCCGTCGCCGAAGAGGAGATATCTTTACACATGCTCATTTCTGCCATTTACTGAAGTATCTAAGAATCCTTAGAAGACTTATGAAGTTTTTATGGGTTCGAACTCTAACGGGTCTTCAACTGCTTTGTGAAACTCACGACTTGCCAAAATAACTCTTTCGTATCAAGGTTTTGGATACTCAGAGGTTATTGTAATCTTTATTTTCCCTTTTTTTTCTCCTTCAAAGCAACCGAATTTTAACATTTAAATAGCTATTATATGTATTTTTTTAAAATTCATTAATTCGATCGTTCAAACATTATAAGAATAATTACATTAATAAAAGCCATAGTAGCTTTAAAATCTATCACACAACTTCCTTTAAATTTAAAATTCATAAAATTTTGTAGAATTTGCGGAATGTCTGGTCGCTTTAATAATACAATAACAAAATATTAGCATGCACGATAAGAAAACTCATCCTTCACCAACCCGAAAATAACTTTTTGAGGTGTGTCATTCCTTCTGAAACTCTTCATGTTCGAGAGTTGAACTGATAAATCGCTAAGAGGATCAGTTTTCAGCATAAAAAAAAATACTTGAAGAATATTTTTAAAAGAAATAAAAACGATTGGAAACGCGTCGCTAAAACTACATTTCTGGCGAGACGCTTAGGAACATTTTGAACATATTAATATTTAAAGTAAGAATAATAAGACATGAGTTACGTATATATTAGGTATTATTTATAAATCTTGGTCTTCTGTTCAGTGTAATTACAGGATCATAAAAAATTATTTCAAAATTCCATATTTTCATAAATAAACGACGCGCGGCGTGAGAGGCAATACATGAATGCTAGGGGAAAGTATAGAGATAATTTTTTACAAAAGTTCGATATAACTTCCCTTAGTTACACGTATAATGGCAATTCGTTGGGCAAATTTCTGCCAAACACGTTGTAAAGTGTAAATGATTATGGAATGCACATAATTTGTGGGTAATGGTAGCGCATACGCTTTAACTTTTACAAATCCCCAAAGGAAGAAATCACATGGGACCATATCAGGTAACTTAAGTTGCCAGCTATGTAACATCAAGTCATCTGGTCCACTACGAACGATTCGACTGTGAGGTTGCTCCTTTAAAGCTTCTCAAACAGTTATAGCTTCACAAAGAACACAAGAGGGTCATCTATTGTTCCCAAAATAAAATTTCCATTGTTGCATATTCATATACTACTTATCATTCTGCGTCGTTTATTTTTGAAAATATGGAATATTAAAATCATTTTGTTTAATTCTATGTATTGAAATGTAGGTTGATTTAAAATGGTGTGTGTGTGTAGTCATTTGTTTCGCAAGTAGTTCTTGTGGTTACACAAAACTTTAAACTTTTTCAGAAACTAATCTAATCTTTCAGAAATTTTAGAATATATCTTCATTTGCTTCCCAGAAGATCAAAATAGTTTCGAGTCGATTGATTCAGCTGTCGATTCAAGTTCACTTTGCACATTGTATCGCCTTTACGAGGTAACTTTAAAATACTCTGTTTAACAATCCAAATTTTTAAATATCTTACCGTCTTATGGTGTGTCATTAAAAGTTGATTAGTCAATCTTACATATATCTATCTTCATCTTATGTGAAAAATCCCTAGAAATAGCTCAAATTCTTTAAATATTTTGCTTTTATATTGCACATTTATAAGCATATTGCTTTATAAAATAATATAATTGCATTTTTTAAGTATTTACTGTTATTTTATACGGTAATAAGCTCACATCCGAATTTTTGCCAAACAATTGCTCATTATAATTTAGTGGAATAATTTAACCACAATATTAAAATGTGATAATTTGTAATATTTGACCACTGTATTTAAAAAAAATCAACAGTTCATTTTTTTTTAAAAAAAATAAACAACAATTTTTCCTTACATTTTTGAACAATTATGCTTTTCATTTTCTTTTAAATAAACACCTACAGTTTTGGTGAGATATTGAGATTATAAAGGATAGTTTTGTGTTTGAACTATTTGAAAATACATAGAATTTAAAGAAAAGTTTCAAAAACAAAATGCCGCCTGTGCTACCTTGTGACGCAGCTGAAGTTGTACATCGAAATAATACCTATTACACGCATATTGTAATGTATTTTACGTAAAGACATTGTAATACACGTTGAAAAAGTTATCATTCTTTAATCTCTCTGAATTAAATAATGTTTATATCCAGCTTTTACTAACTCAATAGCGATGCAGAAAATTTTTAAAAAATGTATGTATATCGACAGTCGTGGACCTTTCTAGTCATCCATGAAATATAATATTTTAGTATACTGAGGAAAAGCACTGTGATCTATTTGAATCACGCTAAAAATCGTATTTAAGCTATAAGTAGCAAAATATTTTTCTGGTGAGCTTTACAAAAGTAATATAACTGTAGTAAAAAAAGAGAAAAAAGTAAGGTTTTACGCAAGAGGTATATTAAGCTGATTAAGTTATCGAAGCCACGTTTTTTATCCTCTACGTTCCCCGACTTTTTCTTCTTTTGGAATAAAAAAAAGAAATATGCAGATGAAACAATGCAAATTCAGCTGCAGCTGTAGCATAAGAAAGTATAAAATGCTATGGTTACTAATCCACAAATCTTAAATCCTCCACGGATCATGATCTTAGAATTAGGTTTCGGATCTGAACGGTCTTCGTTTCCTTAATACAGCTAAAATGTAATAATACTGCTATTTTCTGTAATAATCCTTGAAACACCTTGTTATTACTTCCTTCTGCTATCATTGTTAATCAATATTTAAAATAGTCTCTAGTTCAATGAATAAAAAGTCATACATTGATGATAACAAAGTTATCTAATTCAGATAAATGAAAAATCAAAGGTCAATTCCTCATTTACCTAAAGGTATGAGGAAAAAAATTTCATAACATGTCTGATTCTGAAAATTAATATTATGAAGAACACTTATATTTTCGAAGTGCTAAGAAAATTTATAGATGAGTGTTCGAATCCTTGACCCTTAATAGGACCTCGACCCTATGTTCACTCCTAAAGTTTCTTACTAGGGCCAGGTATGTTACAGATGTTTCACATTAATAACTTCAACTCTCAATCTCTTCTGCTAACTAAACTATGAATCTTCGGGAGAAAAAACACTTCACTGATTGCATCAGCATCTTCTCAATTTTATTCATTACACTTCAATTATTCTAATGTCATCTGTATAAATCTCGCTTCATCCATTGGGAGTGATCTTCAATTCAAGAAATATCTTTACAAGTCCCAAAGGTTAACTGAAGAGAAAGTCCCAAGAAGTTAGTTGATAGGGCTATTTAATTTGCTGCTTTTTTTCAATCGCATTTGCGGTTTTAATTTATACAAAGAATCTTATGTAAAAAACTATAGGAGGTGTCTAATGATTAACTTATTTATTGTCTGTCAGGTATTTATTTAATATTTTATTTCTATGCATGCTATTAAATTAAAGCTTTATTTGTTAACTCGTTTCTATTTCATTTATTAATTTCTATTTTCATCCCATTTTTTCAACATATTTGATCAACATCATCTAAATTCTTTAAATATATTTAATGAAACACTGTAATCCTGTATTTAAATGTGCTTTATCACTTGATGTCTTTTCTTCAAAGACATGGATAATTATTATATTATAAGGAATTACTAAAGTAAAAAGACTGACTGTTAAGTAAACAATTTAAAATTCTTGATTTATTGGGAGTACTGGAGATTTTGTTTGGGAATGTTTTCGAACCTCTGCTGCGAACGGCGAAAAAAATCTCTGGTAGTGATAAGATTCAGATATGCTAACAACTTCCTTCTATCTCATTTAACTCTAGTTAGATTAAATGCTGTCCTCTGAAACAAATATAGAGACCTCAATGCTTAAGTATTATCAATAACTCTTTTTTAGTATAAATATATATATATTAATTCTCTTTTTCTCCAACTCATAACTTATAATCGTCATCTTCAGTTGATGACAAATCTTGTTTTATGCATCTTTACAACTGCCGAGAGATGCTAAATCCACACTAAGTTTTATTAATAAATCTCTTTTTAAATTTATAAAATCTTTTTCTTGCTTTATTTGATAGCTTATGATCGCCATCTTCAATAGACAACAAGTCTTTGCTTGTGACTTTCGCAACTACCGCAAAATACTGACGCAGAACAATAAATTTTTGTTTCTTTATTGAAGAACTCCAGTAGACATTAATTATTTAATAAACATTACAAAAATGTGTAAATTCTGAAAAATTCAAAATACTACAAAAACAGCAGCAGCAAATATTTGTTACAACTGTCCTGTAAAATTAAATTAAATAGCTTAAGGTGATTGATTGAATTATGCGATACTTTTCTTCAACAATAAAACTGTTTTCGATCATTTTCATACCTGTTTAAATACTTTTTGGATTTTTTTCTCTCTTACGATCATTTCCTTGTCTGTTTTTTTTTTTGTGCGCAGCTGTTCAAGTCTGAAATTACTTGCTGGCAATGAATTGTATGTTTTTCAGACATATTCTCAAAAAATGATATATAAACATTTTCCTTTTTTTAAACGGTCGTTAATTATATAAGTGTTAGCCAAATAGCATTATATGTAATATTTTACACAGACTTATCAAAAATGTACGGATAGTGATTCATAGAAGTTAAAATTACCATTCGTTACGAGTAATTGATTATAAAATTTTGCTTTAATAATTAATTTCGAGGCATCTAATTCCCAGATTTACATACATAAAAATAACTACAGCTACTAATGTGAGAAATTTATTTTCATATTCTGAACGTCTGAAAAATATAATGAAATGAAATCAAATGAAAACGAAATTGGTTAAATAAAACGAAATGGTAAGGAACTGTCAGGGGAAAACTGCAAAAATATACAGCTGTTTATATTCATTTGTGTTTTTGAGCGAATCTGAAAGATTAATTTATTTCGTCTCCAGTTTTATTATACTTAATAAGATGAAAAGTATCTTTCAATTTATTTAAATTCAAAATGTGCACTGAAAACTAAAAGCAGATATATTTTAAACCTTAACGCTATTTATTGTTAAGATAGTACAGCATTTTTTTTTATCAAGATTTATTTTACAATAAAAAGTTTTTCGATTACTTTTTTTCTTTAGATCTAAGCTGAATATCTCTCTCGCTTTCAAGAAATTCAAGCATATGATGTAAAATAAAAATACGAGTTTAGTGTTCCAAGAGATGATTCATAAATCTGGAAGTTAAACATTTATAAAATAATAAAAACTGTTATAACAAGAGATTGCGTATTAAATAATCTTGAAACAATTTAGTTTTATAAAGAAATCACATAAAAACACGTACTTTGTTTATTTAAGATATCAGAGATAAAATGTCACAGAATTTTTAGATCTAGACAAAATGTTGCATTTTTATTAATGTTGCACCATCAACTTTTTCCATAAAATGTAGCGATGAATCATCCTAACGTTCGCTTCTTGTTATGCATAGTCAATGCTGATTTGAAAACAATTTGTTATGAAATCTTCACATGCAAGAACGATGTTTTTGGTCAATGAAAATTGTTTAGTATTTCTATGAAATCTTTAAATATTAATAACAAAAGAAAAGTTGAACTAATATTTAAAAGTTCGTTATTCAATAAATATTGTTTGAGCAGAGAGAGAGTGAGTGTGTGTTGTTCTTTTTCCTTCTTCAATAAAATTAGAGATGTTTTTACGGAACGCCTTCTATCCGGTAGACTTTTAAATAAGCACGATACGTTGCGCTAAACTCAGAGCTGTTTTCACAGGACATTTTTTCTTCGGGAGGCTTTCAAGTAAAGAATACCTTCTGGAGAAGAATCAGAATTGTTTTCAGAATCAGAATTGCTTTCAGAATTAGAATTGTAAAATCAGAATTGTTTTCCAGAACACCATCTCTCCGGAAGGCTTTCAAATCAGCACATTGCGTTGCATTAAAATTAGAACTGTTTATGCAAAACATCTTTTGTCTGGAAGACTTTCAAGTAAACGCGATGCATTGCCCTGAAATCAGAACTGTTTTTACAGGGCACCTTCTCTCCGGAAAGCATATTTTCATCCTATTTGTACATACTGCAGACTTTTCTTCTCAACAGAATTGAGAACCTACTACCCAGAACCTGCACACCTACTACCCAGAACCTGTGTGGCTTCAGATTCTTACTGATGAGTCTCTCCTGGACATTAGCCCTAACACAGGTGCAGCAGTTTCTCCAAAATATTTTCTTTCTACATCCCTATGGGAAGAGGTACTACATTTGACGGAAAAATTGCTGCGATTCGCTCAGTCCTATCCCAGTTACACTGCCACTTGGATAAGTTCACAAGAGCTGTTGTCCTCTGCGATTGCTAGCCTTCGTATCTAATGAACATACCTTAACGCAGGACATTTTGGGCTCTCGTCGCCACCTCGAGAACCTGGCTTCTTAAGAGAAAACTATTGTATTCCAGTGGGTTCCTGCCCACTGTGGGGTCCCAGGCAAAGAGACAGAGGACTATTTGACAAAAAGGATATATATTTATATATGCAAAGTAATAAAACTTTTGTTTAGGTCGGTGGCAACGATAATTTTAGTTCCGATTCACTCATATTGAATGGATTATTGTTTCTATAATTTTCATCAGAAAATTTAGTTCTTGTAAAATTATTATAGAAACTCCTAATAGTTGGATCCTTTTAGATGGATAAATCTCTGACACTAAATAGTCCGGCATATAAGAAATGAGTTTCTAATGATTTCACTCACTTAATAACGTTTGAAAGTCTCATGGCAACAAGACAAAATTGGTATCTATGTAAAGGCTCAAACATAAATATATTATGGTGTTGAAATACTGATTAATTGGCTTAATTAGCAATAAATATATCAATTAATTAAAATTGTCCATATTATTAATTTATTTTTGTGTTATTTCTTATGCGACTGGGGAATCATACCTTCCTCTGAGAATTTTAATATTTTTTACCCTAGTTTGTGAGTATATTTTAAAATTCAAGGAAGTAATAATAAAACATAAAACGATTGTTCTAAATGTTTATTTATAGTTATGATGCAAAAAAATACAAATTAAGAGAATGACTACAAAAATCCATTGGACACAAAGTTTTTCCGATGATGACAATCCTGGTACCTGAATATGGACAAAAAATTGTTAATATAAATTTATCGATCAATTTTTTTTTTTAATTTGAGAGAGTTCATGCAACAACAAATGTTATCATTGAGATTGACAAGTTACATCAAACAAACAGAACGTTTCAAAATTTAAAAGTTATAGGTAATTTTTAATGTTACTTGATTCCAGGAAAAAAGAATTCATTTTCAAACAAAATGCTATTTAAAGCTTTAATTTTTTTTAGCTTTTGTATTTATTAGAGTTCAGTGGACATAGTGTCTTATATGCAACTATTTTTAAATTAGATGTAAGAAAAGGTTCTTATTCAACCTATTTAAAAATACATCAAAGATGTATTCCGGAAAAAAAATCATTTTTACAAATAATTACTTAAAACTTTAATTTTAGTTTTCAAAATAATTCAATATTTTAAATTTCTTATTTTTGCAAATTTTTAATTTTATTCTTTCTTCTCAATTTCTCAGAAATGTATGTCACAGATCTGTGCATGGGATTAGTTAAAGTAATGTTAGTCAAATTTTTACAAATTGTTTTCTAAGAGAACTGTATGAAAAATAGTGGAGAAACCAGCCATATCTAATTTTGCGGATTTAGAAAATAACAATTTAAGTAAATCATTATTGCACGCAAAGGACTATTGAATAGATAGGGTTATTCAAAATGATTTATGCGATTTCAGAATTCCATATTTTCATAACCAATTGACACAGAATGATACGTAGTACATGAATATAAAGGGAAAATATGAAATTTCTTTTTACATGTGTTCTATATAACTTCCTTTAGACACACGTATAATGTTAATTTGATATGTAAATCCTTGCCAAATACTTTTCAAAGCGTCAGTATGAATTAATTGGACAGAAGAAGAAATCCGTCGCTTCAGTTCACATAAATTTGTGTGTAATGATGACGCAAATATTTTATCTTTTACAAAGCCCCAAAGGAAGAAATCACATATCAGGTGACTTAGGTGGCCGGCTGTATATATTATGAAGTCTTCTCAAAAACTGCGAGGTATCTCGCTGAAAGCTTCTAAAACAGTGTTCGTGAAATAACTTCATGATGAACACACGAGAACTATCTATTTTTCACAATACGAGACTTGTATAGTTTTTCTTTGTATTCATTTGTGCATAGTTGTTCGTATTTTGTTTGCATTATATTTATCATTCAGTGTCATTCATTTTGGAAAATATCGAATTTTGAAATCGCATGAATCATTTTAAATAATCGTTACAATACAAAACAATCAGAAGAAAATACAAAACTTTATATTTATGACCAAAAAAAAAAACCTTTAGCATTTTGAGTATATGATTGTCATGAAATGAAAGGTAGTATAAAAAGTTTTAGGCCGCTGAAATGATTCAGTATACTATTTAAAAAAAATTAATGATTCACTAAATAATGTAGTTAGTGTTCAGAGATTTTGTGCATTATATTTAGAAAAATTATTCAATTAAATTAAGATGATAACAATGTTTTCTATAGTTTAGTCATTTTTAATGTGCTGCGTTCCATTAAACAAATATTTTCACGCAACGAAATGAAATGCTACGAATTATCTGTAATAAACAACCATTTACGTGCGAAAAGAAAGCCCGTGTTCCATAACTGTGACATGTTGTGTTACTTTCATCATTCAATTAGTAAATTAAATTCATCGAAAATTAATTCACGCGAATGAGTTTTTTCACGAATGCGGGCAAATCTCAAGAGATTACTCCGCTTTTTCTAGTTACTGAAAAACCTTTCAGCATATAAGCTCGGAAAGTGCATTATTTCACAACGTTTCATCCGCAACTGGAGTGTCTCGCCTTCCATATCACTATCTGATAGGAAAAGATGAGAATTTTTTGAATGCTTAGAAGCTGAAAAATTATTAATAGTTTTATTTTAGAATGTTTGCTGATTTTATAATTTAGTTTATTTAGATGATGAATATTTTTGAACTATTTTCTGCATGCGATCTAGACGAACTGGAAAATTTTCACTTCTGAAAACCAATTCATTAAAGTGGACGAAGTGAAACTTTAAGTGCTACTAACGACTGAAAAAGTTTCTTTCGTAACGAAACGCTTGAATTTAGTTTTTAATCATCAATGAAAAAGATGATTGTGTGAAAGGAAACTTCTGCTTTTTGAATGGTAAGCAGTTGGCGAAAATTATTATCTGTCTTGAGTATTTTATCGTTCTAGAAAGAAATATGAGTTAATTCATACAAGATCTGATAAAAAGTAAATGAAGTTTACTTATTTTTAGAAAAATTACTACAATTTATTTCTTTTGATGAAAAAAACCGACTGAAAAAAAAAGAATTATCAATGAGAATGAATTATGTGTGATCCATAAGCAACATTTAGTTAAAACAAAACTATTTCCTAAAGCTGCAACAGCAACTCTTTTACGGGACTTCTTAAATGTGAATTTTTTTCATTTCTTTCCACATTCGCTTATGATGTCGTCCTTTAAACGTTTCTTGTGTGTCGAGAACTTAATTTAAAATAAAAAGAACAGGTTTGGATAGTGACAATAGTAAAGTCATAAGGAAGCATTCAATTATGACGGACAGTATTAAAGTGGAAAGTGAAATTTCAAAACCTGATAATTTACGAACATTCGAAGAACTGGATGTTGATCAGTCATTTTATGAGAGGGACGTAAACGATAAAATCCATGTCCTACCACTTGATGAAATATTGAAAAATTCGGCAATTTTTTTAATTTCCAAAATAGGTCGCACGGAAAGCAAATTTCGTAGAATTCTGTGGCTGTTAGTCTTGGTGACAAGTGTGTTAGGTTGCGGATTTCAGATCAACCGATTTCTCCATTTGTATTTCCAATATCCTGTTCTTGTCAATTTGGAAGTAGAACGCAAAATGAGTCTGGATTTTCCTGCCGTTACTATCTGCAGTTTTAATGATATAAAAAAGCATAATGAGGACTGCAGTGTAAGAAAATCTTTGACGAAGATCCTTTTCACAGAATATTATCCTACCTTGACCAATAATAGTATTACCGATACAAATTCCACTAATAAAAGTAATAAATCTGATGGAGATATTCAACAATCGGGTGACTTTATAAAGTACAACGAATCGACAAAAGACCATCGTGAAGAACATTCTGAAAGTTTCATTGTGAACTGTTTTTTCAATGGCGATGATTGCCCTGCCGATTATTTTGACCACTTCGAGAGTTCACGTTATGGAAACTGTTTCACCTTCAACAAAGGGGCCAATATTGAGGACAAACCGTTGTCAGTAACAAAATCAGGGCTGTATACTGGCTTAGAAATAGTACTAGACACGGAACACGGCAACTATTCGTGTCCATCTGGAGCTATTGGATTTAGAATTGTAATTCACGACCCCTCAGAGACTCCTAATACAAATGAAAAAGGATTCAATATTAGTCCAGGGCTCGAAACTTCTGTTTCAATGAGACAGACCTTAATACATCGCTTACCACCACCTTATAAGGACCGATGTGCTTACTATAACACGGGTAAGAGATCCAATCAAACAAATCAAAATGATTGTCAACGATTGTGTTTCCAGAAACGAAGTTTTGAAATGTGCGGTTGCATAGATTCGAGGTTGGACGCAGAGGAAAATGTTATGAGCTGTGATATGACGAACAAATCAGAATCACGTTGTTTAAATGATGTCTTGGAATTTATATCAACACATGGCACTGTGTGCGATTGTCCTTTACCCTGCATATCTAAGGTTTACAATGAAGTACTATCGCAAGCTATGTGGTCCGTTAATGGTTTGCAAGCAAATGAATATTCAGGCTCTCCCTCTCAAAGTAAATCAGAATTTCAGGAAAGGTACGCTAAGCTGAAAGTGTTTTATTCTACTTTAGAGAAAAGCATTTTCATGCAGAAACCCATGTTTGAAGATTCAGAACTCTTCAGCCACCTAGGAGGAGAACTAGGGCTGTGGCTTGGGTTGTCATTAATTGCGTTGTTCGAATTAATTTGGAATATTATACACGTAGTTAAATTTTTCGTCAGATCTTGCCTAAAGTATTGATCATAAAATGCCTAAATTTAAAAAATACACCATCCTCTCAAACAGTTGATCCCTACATTTTTTCTGCTTCGAGTCACATGCAGTATTTTTAATAATTGTAAGTATAAATATTTTTAAATGTGGATTCTTAACTATGCTTTTCTTCCTTTTCCATAAAATTTATTTTATAATATCTTACTTTGTGTATCTGATTTGAAATCACTTAAGAACTTTTACGATTATCCACCGCAGGGACTATTGTTTTAGCCAATGATAAAATGGAGTAACTGAACACTTTTCAAAAAAAAATTGCGGAATTCACGTAACTTTTTTATTTTTATTTTATTACATTTAGCTTAAAACGTATTCAGTTTAATTCTTTATCGTTTACTTTACTTTTAATTACATTTTGCTTAAATTATGTTCGATTTAATAGCTCATAGTTTCTTTAATTTTAATGCCTATAAGGAATATTATTGTTCATTTCAATATTTTATCATTTGTTTAAATTTTAACATTTAATTGAATAATTTTAAAAAAATATTTTTTAAAGAAAAATTAAGCATCTATTGTAGCTAAATCCGTTCTAAGTTTTTTAAATTAAAAATTTTTGTGTCTGAAAAATTGCTTTTCTTACACGTGCTTTTCAAGTGTGAACATATGAAAGCTTTTAAATTTCAATGTTAATTCAGTCTTTGTCATAAATTTGTGTAATAAAAAATACGAATTCTCGTTCTCTAATATCTTGAGCACTCATTCGTGATATTTAAAAGTTAACTTATTATTAATTAATGCAGTTTTATAGCTCTCTTTATAGTAAAATATGTAATAAAACCTCAGCATTAGTGGTTGACTGTATATAAGTATACATTTTTAAAATGAGTTCTGATTTATTTGACTTAGTTTACTTTTATCATTTTATTATTTTCTTATACCATAAAATGTCAGATACAAATTTAAGCATTTTCAATAAATTCATCACATTAATTTATCTTTTAAAGTATTGAAAGTTTTTTTCCCACTCAAACAAAATTTAACATTCATTACATTGAATCGGATACTCCTTAACTATTAACACAGCAAAACTTCAATCATGAACTATATAACATACGGGAATCTTTTATATGGAAATTTATAGATTGATGTTGGATTTTTGTTGTCTAAATCGTAGTAATTAGTAATGGGGCCAGGTATTCAGATGTCTCAGAGCCTTATCATTTCGTGATCAGATAACTTCAATCAGCGATTCAGTGATTTTCTATGATATTCCAGACTCCAATCGAATGGGTAGTGCTACTCGTTTTTTATTACTGAAATCGGTAAGAATTTTTTTTTCCATATAATTAAATATGAAGAGACATATTATTAGATGCGAAATCTCAAATCGAAGGTTGCAAACAAAAATGCAGCTCAAATCTCTGCGAGATGCCAAAGTAAATATTTTTCAAAGTGAAAAAAATTATTGATTGTTTCTGTTTTCCAACATCCAATATTTTACAATTTGTTTAAAAACATTGTCTTCCTTATTGATGTACGATAATATCTTTCTCTTTTCAGTTACATATTCGTAAAGAAAACATGCTGTAATTTGTAAAGCTTATGTCTTACAACCTGAATTAGGGCATTGTCACTTATATCAAAAATTGGATTTACTAACCTTAATTCTGATGGAATAAATTATAATAGAAATTTTAACAGCAGTTTAAATTACATTTTTTGTCTTCTGATACACTTATAAATATTGAAAATAAAACTGTACATTCAAACAAAATGTTTCATATTTTAATTCTTTTTCACATCCCATTTAACCCATTTCATCGTAACACTGTTTCTTGAAAATAACTGTGCGTTTACATAATATTTCTGCGTTTTTATTCGAATGCCAAAGTAAATATTTTCATTTTCATGTCTGACCTGCCATTAACTTGCAGTTGTTATTTCACAGGAATCTACTACGTGTTTAAAATGTTTAGTTTCGATAAACTTCTCACTCAAATCGAATTTCAACCCATAGAAGACGAAATTTCTTCAATAATATCGCACTAAAATCACGTGCAGATGTCTCAACACTCATATTGTCCTCAATGTACGAGTGATTGTTTTAAGCCGTAATGTTATCTCATATAAAAATCTCTTAGCATTGTTTGAATCAAAGAGTTCTGCGTTGTAAATATCTTACTTTTAAAGGAGATAGTCGAGTAGATTATGTTAGTGTCATTTTGTCGTCAAATGGTAGATGACAAAACGTTTTTGCTCAGAGTTAATAAATATACATTTTCTCCAAAAGTTGTATAATTTATTTTTATCCTCGTACCTGTAACTTCAAATAAATGTATTAGTTTTATTTAGATGAACAGGCAATGAATTTGGGAGGGGGTAACGAATTTTAAAGGGTAACGAATTTTGCTAAGAGATATCAACGATCAACGAGGTAGTTCTTTAAATCTGAAGTCTGTTACCATAAGTAGATTGAAAAAAAAAATGTTTTTGCTCATTTAGTATTTTGAAATATTAAATGTAGAATAATCGTGTTTATCATTTAAATAATGATACAATGATTACATTCAAATTTTATATGCTAAATGCATTTCTCCTAAAAACTGTTAAAAATGTTTTTAATTTAAAAAAAAAACTAATATTAGTTTAATAAAATTTAATTTAAAAGTATTTTAAATAACTGATTTTTTTTGTAACTGATTCAAACATTGACTCTCTGTTTTAAATGGTTATAGCACTAGCAAAAAAAGCATCAGTTTAAAAAATTAAATAGTCATTTTTTATCGAAATCTGTTATAATTGCTACAATTCATTTTCGTTCCAGTAATGGTATTTTAATCATA